>CAJNIZ010047748.1:13579-33834 GCA_905231905.1 Symbiodinium pilosum | reverse complement strand
TCGAAACGACTTCTGAAACATAAGGATTGCCGGATTACCACAAGAATCAAGCACAGAACTAGCACTCATGCTCTTACTCGTAATACTTTACAGGATTGTTGTGAGGAAACCTAAGCCCAACTATCACTTGCACTAAACCAAAAAAACTCCGCCTCACAACAGTCCTTTCTGTAAACTTAAACCTTAAACAACCCCAAACCCTACAAAGCCTAAGTCCTCAACAAACCCAAACCCTTAACCCACGACAACGTCCAACCCTCAACTTAAACGACCCCAAATCTTAAACCCCAAACAACCCCGAACCTCCTAGCCCCTTAACTACCCTACACGGTCAGGGTACAGGGTCCGGGTAAGGGTCCCCGTGCTCTTGCGGGCCTGGGGGGTCGGAAACGTTGCATTATGAGAGCTTCTGGCACAGCACAAGCCATGCCTCTCAAACCTCAAGACTGCACATGAATGGTTTCGAGATCTTGCATTCGAGATCTGGCATTCGCATTCGAAAGCGGAGCGAAGCAAATTCGAACTTCAGCACTCTCACTCACAAACAATCTCGGACCACCCATGAAGGACCTGCCTGCTTTCTGTTCCTGCTAAGGAGCTGGGTCCAGGCGTTCAACGACACGATCTTGCTGAACTTCTTTGGGTCCAGGAGAGAGTTCTGAACCTCGCTGCGTGGGTTGTCAATTTTTCTGACCGCTAACAGCCGGTGCTCTATGGTCCGATGCCTCCTCCTCGGTCTCAGCTGTCTCTTCAAACTCTTTCTTCAGAAACAGGGCATAGCCTGCCATGCCAGGCTCTCAAGATCACCTTGGCCCACCGCTTCCGAACAAAGCCTGCTGCACTCTCGTAGAGCAAGTATGTCGTCATTCGGGTGGCCTCCATAGGTGGCGCAAGAAGCCACCACGACTTACATCGACTCCCAGATAGCTCAGTGCAACAACAGTCCTCAGTCCCTGTCCGCGGCCTCCGCGAGGCGCGGCGCATTAGGCTCAGGCAATGTCTCCGAGCCACTTCAAAAGCAGCAGCAGTCAGAGTAAGTAGAAACTGCACCGCATAAATCACACTGGCACACACAGGAGCTCACCGGGTCTTGCTTTCAAGCTGAACTGAGGGAGCCATGCGCAACAACCTGAGTTCAGTACCCACCCGGGAAGTGGAAGGAACCGCTGTCCCAGGTCTTTTGGCCACGGGTTTGGCCTGCATAAGATTAGCCATATTTGTTTGACGAAGCTCCACCTGACTTGGCCAAATTTACATCTGCTCCGGACTGAACTCCGATTTCGAGCTTGAATCCGCCTCGCGCAATTCGTCTGAGGACTCTCCGCCTCGGACTGATTGCAGTGGATGCTGCAACCAATCACGGGTTCCAGAAGCGAATGTTGCTGCTGCAGACATGGGAGTACTGTGACCCTTGCCCAAATCATCTTGCGCAGCCGCACAGAGGGGCTTCTTCCTCGGATGTGCACGTTCATGCCCTTACGATCCTCCGTATGCATCTTACGTGAGACCCCTTGACACGGCCGCTCCCACATCTCCCACATAATCGCGCGGCTTCATCCTTTCGGTCCAGGACGGGACCCAAGGGCCAGGAGCCTCGGCCTCAGCTGAATCGCCTGAGCTTAGCAAGCCTTTCAGTTACGACTCAGGCAGGAACCTCTGCGCCTAACCTTGCTGCGTCTCACTTGAGCCATGCTGTTCATACACAAGAGGCAACTTCTGGTGGAACTTGACTGGTAAGGGATTTTCTTGCTAGGCACCGAGACGAAAAAATGACTCTCTCCGCCGTGAGGCATGTGTGCATGCTAACCTTTTCTAATTTCGCTTCCCGCAACTGCACGCAACTGCAACGGGAGGCTCTTATGAGTGAGACGATGTTGTGACATCCATCTGGCAGGGTTGAAAACTGCTGCTCGCCAAGTCTCAACATGCAAGTCAGCAAAAAGTAAGATTCGGTCGGTCTCTCACAGAAATGGAAGTCACAACCACGCGCATTGCCTGCGCCTACTCAGCGCTGCGGCAAAGCAGCACTTCGCACGAACATGCAAGCGGGAATGCATGCTTTAAGCATGTTTTCATAGGCTTGCCACTGTTTCCCTTTGGTTGTCAAGGTTGTTCTTAAGCAGCGCTTTTTTCTAAGAACACTTGTGATGGCAGGTCGCACAACCTTGCCTCTTTTGCAAAGTTACAACCTTGCCCGAAACTACATTTTTCAAACATGCAGAGTCATGGTCTTTGCTGCCGCGTTTGCGAAGCGCAAATGTGAGCACTAATGAATAGCACATGGCAAACGGAATCCTGAAATCAGAAAATGTGCGCAAAACTCTTGGGTAATTTCTTGTATCGGCAACAGCACTGGCCAGCCAAACTTGCGACCACGGGCTATACATACAGGCACGTGCCTGCATGCATTAATTGCGGAATGTTTCAGAGGATCGCGCACACCTCAGAGACTATGTCTCACACATGTCTCACTGTCCCTATGGATCAAACCTACCACATATACAACAGCGCATGCACAACTGCACGGACCTAGGACATCTTTCGAAACCTGCCACGGGACCGAGCTCCGTTGCGAAGTAGTGGCGCGCTCGCTCATTTTAAGATTTTGTCGTTGATACCAAGCAGCTATTGCTTGATTCCTCGGATGTTAAGGCAAAACTGCTCTAGCGAAGCAAAGCTTTTAGCTTCAAACCACGGGACAACTCCATCTTCGATATCGTGCCGTCTCGCAGAATGTCTGCACGATCGAGCACGAAATCCTTAACAATGAGGTTCAAATGCATTGATGCTAAGCAAACCTGCAATGATAACCGAATGGGACTGGTCGGGGGAGAGCACACGTGTTGCTGCAGTCGTTTCGCCAGGATACCAAGTCCTCCTCTGTCACCTCCTACGTCATGGAACTTTTGCGGATGCCACCCTCCTTCTATCGCTGTGTTTACAATTTAGAAAGCAAGCCACGCCTCCTCGGCACTCTCTGCACTGAGCTCTTCGAGAAGTGCCTAAAGCATGGCTCTGTCACACCAGGTCTGGCATCAAAAGAGGATGTTGAAGCTGATTACTCCGTGACCTACTCAAGTCGGGTACCTTGAGCTGCTTCCGGTCAAGCTTTCCAGTGCCCTCGGGGTCAAATTTCCTGAGGATCACCCAAACCAGCGCAAATGAAGGAGCACCACGATGCGAAGTGTGTTTTGCATCTGTCCTCTTGTTCTTGCCTCTGTTACCCTCAGAATTTCTGCGCCATCACAACATGAACAAAAACAGGTGAAAACAGCCGGCACAAACGAGATTTGAGGCGTGCTGCCCTGCAAAAAGCAACTAGTCATAATTCATCTGCGCGCTTTCCGAACCATGCGCGGCTTTGCCAGTAGCACATGCAGTGCAGGGTTTAGGCTTCTCTTTCTCATGAGCACGGAAGGGCGTTCATGCAATCACGGCCAACAAATCACGGAGGCAAGACCTTCTGACTGCCTGCTACACTGCGGCAGGCAAATTCAACCAGACAGCGATTAAAACCTGACCTTCGCTTTTACTTGGAACACAGCCCCACAAAAGGGTTGAATTTGCTAAGTGAGTGGACTTTGCGGTACGAACAGCCCTTTCTCTCTCACCAGCCCTGCATGCAACGAAAGTCTGTACCCCTTGCCATACGTGCTGAGAGAAAAGAAAAGGAACAGCCAGGGCTTCTGCATTCAGGGTTAGAAGGCATCAGGGAACCACAGAAATCCTGACAAAACAAACTATCTGCTCTCTCAAGCTCTTAAACAGGATGACGCCCATGCTCTTGTCATCCGCAAACCTTGGGAGGCAAAACAAGCCTGGAGTATCAAGTGGCAAAATCCTGGAGGATGACCCTTGACCTCAGCATCCAGCGAGGATTGGTATATTCGCCAGCAGGTCACAGCAGACATGAGATTGTCTCGGCCGATCTCGAGACTTCTGGTGTCCTTGGCAAGTGCAAACCACATCGCGAGGAGCAAAGATCTGCTGCTCTCACTCTCTCCCTTTCTCCATTTGTGGTCCGCTGAGCCGCTGCTCTGGCTTTGCCCGGCTGTACCGACCCGTCGCCTGCTGAAACTTCGTTAGTCCGACATATCACATGAATTTCTTAAGCCGTGGACCCGCACGATGTCAAGAAAGCCAGCCCAAGCCTCCTGCCATTTTCATGACAAATGTGAGCTCCTCCTCTGTCGGCTGCTGGCCCTGCAGGCGTTGATTGCAAAGGCAATCCTTTGTCAACCACACAAGACCATCATCTCATCAGCCCTGTGCAACAGCAACAAGCTTGACTTCGCCACACACCCATGCCCAGGCGACAATCAACAGCTAGACACCATGGCCGTAGCTGGCCTTGTTGAGCTGCTGCAACAAACTTCGGACTTCAGATCGGTCCAACGAACCACTGCCGTTGTCCTGACGGTCTGCCAGACTGCATCTGCAAGCCCTGCTATTGAGGCGCAATGACAAAAAAAGCTGCTGCGTCTGTGCATTCGCAGCAAATGCCCTAATAGACTGTTCAGCTCAGGATCGTCCAGGCGTTCAAAGATTTCTCGCACAGTCTCATTTCTCTGCTCTTGTGCTATATTCTGCGCATCATCACCTGAGTGATGAGCATGCGAAACAAGAACACAAATGCAAACTGCGTGCTAATTTGCAGCGTAAGTGGCGTAATTCAGCTACTTTCTGTGCGACCACGGCCGCCGACATGCAGTGGGCCGAACAAAAGGAGGCATCAAGTAACCATCATTGCGCTCGAGCCAGAAGACTTCTGCATACGAAGGCAACAGATGCAATCCTGCAGCTGATCAGCTAGCACAAGCAAGGACTACAGCACCCATCGAAGGCCAAGGCTTGCTGGTCATTCTTTTTCAGATGGCGATCAAGTCAATTTGCTGGACTCTTTGTAGTACCTGGGTGGACTGCATGAAATCGATTGTGATGCACACATCCCAAACCGTTGCAAAGCTCAAGGGCGTGGGTCCAGCTGAGGCGCATGATGTACTCAGGGTAGATCTGCGACGTGTCATACACAACAAACTCCCTCGTGTCAGTAGAACCCAAGATAGAATCCTTGGCTGCAAGCTGTCAGCCGGGTCCAAAGGACAGCGTGCAAGGCAACGCCAACAAGTCCCCCTTAATAGTCGGAAGCGGCCACGCTTGGATCATCAGCAAAACGATCAGCGCTCCGATCTTGGCCCGGTGGCAATTTCTTGACATTGCCAAGGGCGACTCTGCACAACAGCATAATTTTGCAATCATCTTCCTTGACTGCGAAGCTGCATCTAAGTTTTTTGACGTGCCAAGTGGCACTGTGCAGCCTTCTGCAAAGGCGAAGCATCCCAGTTCAAGTAGTTATCAGCAAAACCCATCACGTTCTAAACATAGATGCGGGTCAAGCGACTGTGCGGCCTTTTGCATATTGGTTGCTTTTTTTCGCGTCGTCTGCGAAGTAAATACCAGAGCCAAAGCATCCACCACTGCTGGGTAGAAAGTTGCTTCTAGAAATTGCTCTGGCTGCCTCTTCCGACGTACCTGCACGGAGCAAAAAATCCTGGCCGTAGCTCGAAGAAAGACAAGCGCAAAGCGTATTGCTCCACTTTGGATGGACATGCAATCTTCGAAGACAAGCTGCCATGTAGCAACCACACTTCATTTACCTTGTGGTCCAATGTGGTATTGGCTGAGTATTGGATGCTGCGAGCCGTCTCCTATAGCCATGGTGCAACTTCACGACACAAGTCAAAACTCTCACCGCCTAAATGCGGAATGCACATTGCATCATGCGTCAAAGCATCAGGTTCGACGTCTGCACAGGCTACGCACTGTTCGCGGAGCCTGAACACACAAAAAACGCCGAAGGCTTAATTGACAGCGCCTAAGTCGTGTAAACATTTTGTTGTTGCCATGCAGCTGCGCCCGTTTGGCCGCATACCTTTCCCATAGGAGTGCATCTTCTATCCGCTGGCACTGCACAACTTCCCAATCTTCAAGTCTTCTTTGCAGAATCTTCGTGCCCATCCTTGATGTAACATCCATGGTACATGATTGTACGGAATTCTGTTTGCAACTTAGGCTTTCAGCAATACCGAAGAGTCTCTCTTTGACATACGCCCCGCCGATCTCTTCATGAAAATTTTCTGGCCATACCTCGACCGATTTCCAATACCATGGAGGGCAAACGGCCTCATTGGCACCTGTAGTTCATGTCAACTTGCTGATACGGACAGAAATTGCATGACGACCCTATGTTTTCGAAAAAACACATGTGCCAGGGAGCGGATGTCACAATCGATGTCGTGGCCACAAATTCCGCGTTCTTTTTTGAGATATGCCTGTACCAGACATAAAACAGAACGCCGGCCCACCCGTCATCACAACATGCGTTGCACAGACAAGCTGCACAGCTTTTGCAGCAAGTGAGAAACACCTCAGATGGATCGATTTGACAATCCTACTGGTCGCTTGCGTCACGTGCGTCCGGGACAGCAGCTTAAAAGCAGCAAATGCAAAAATTCACCAATGAACTCTTGGCGCAAAAACCAAAACCTCAACAGCTGTTTCAGCTCGGACTTAAACCTTTTGGGAATCTTTAAATGCAAAGCTTTCGAATGCTAATTGCGCACCTCAAGTTTGCAGCGACGTTTTAAATACCACCATGGCAGGATTGCTGTTTGAAATGAATTACTGTCACGTTCCACATACACCACGCGCGGGTCCGTTTAGACGTCAGCAGCCCCACGAAAACGCTTCAGCAGCTGGCGAAACCAAAAAAAATGCTAGCTAAGCTTGTCTCAGCTTCTCGCGTGCAGAAGTTAACGCTAGAGGAATTGTAGGTGGCAGACAGGTCGTTCAGCGCGAACGGAGGCCCAGCTGCTATTGTGAGGCAGTTTTGGGGTGGAGGCGGCATGGCTCGGGCATCCTTTGCCGTAGCTAAAAATTACGACTGTGGGGGAGCTGGCGGCCTTGTCTGGCCACGCCAGCTTTTGGATTTCCTACCCCGGGCTTGGCAGAGGGCGCAGCACTGGACCGTGGCAGAACGCTGGCAGCTTCAGCGTGTACGAACAGCGCGTTGTCTGCTCTGATGTTTGCCGCGCACAAGTTTTGATGGTGGCCTCTTTGGACAACCCCTGCCGTGGGTCGTGGCGTAATGGAAGTCAACAAACAAAGTGGGAACATGGAAGTCAACAAGAAAGTGGAAACGGCCACCCACCCGAGAAACATTTCTTCTGCTTTTGCAAATTGCCCCTGCCTTTTGATGGCTGTGCGCGCGTCAGAGCAGGCAGTGTCTCGGACTGTATCAGGAACGATCAGCTACTAATTTGTGAGTTGCTGGTGATTCATGCCAACTTGCGTGCTGGCCGCAGACGCCTAGACAATGCATGTCTCCAAAATCAGAGTAGACGGCAGTTCTATCGGTAGCTGGGACCTAGAAATCTAAGACCCAATTGCGGACCTGGTTTGGAGCTGCCTTCGTTTCGGGTTCACCGCCGTAGGGACATAGTTTGCTAAGAGGCCTGTCAAAATCACGAATCATCAGCACTTTTTGCTGTCGCGCGCCTGCTGCGGTCCAATGTCAACATTTGCATGTTGGGCCAGCTGAGGCAGTGTTTTACCAGCTACACTGCCCTCAGTTTGGACCTGGCCCAAATGTTTACATTACATAGTTTGAAGTGCAATTGATCTATTGGGAAATCAGCTTTACATTCAGAGTTTTGCGCGCTTGCCAAGGGCACCATCGCTATGCTGGAGAGTGCCTGATAGATCCAAAGCTGAAAAGCCACATTAACTACCCCTGCCCATGTGGGGTCTAATTGAAGGAAAACTTTACACTCCATGATGCAAATTGCAGTGAAATAATTTTCCCTCCCTGAAACCCCAAAACGTTTATAGATTTTGGCGTGCCCACACCAAACATGTATGCACTTTTCGGTCCAAAAAAATAAAGGACCGGAGAACACCACATGTGCAATTTAACTTGAGTCTTTGTGATATCACATCAGGATGGCGTCGCCCCCCGAACTAAGAAGATATGTGTAAAGAGAAAATGAGAAGACGAAACGATAATCTGGACCGAAGCGAAGCGCGTGTTGCGCGAGCGCGAAGGAGAACATGTTCTTCTTTTATATGACAACAAGATCGAAGTCTGATTCAGGAGCGAGTTGTCCCGTAAACCCTAAATCCAAAACCCTTAACGTCACTTTTGGACTCGCGTTGGATCTTCGCGTCTCAAAAGTGTCAACAGTCACAGGGATCAGAGGGGTCCTGGTCGCAAAACGCAGAACTGTCGTCGCTTTTGGACTCGGGTTGGGTCTTCGCGTCTCAAAAGTGTCAACAGTCACAGGGATCAAGGGGGTCCTGGTCGCGAAACGCAGAACTGTCGGCACTTTTGGACTTGCGTTTGATCTTCGCATCTCAAAAGTGTCAACAGTCACAGGGATCAGAGGGGTCCTGGTCGCAAAACGCAGAAGTGTCGTCATGTTTGGACTCAGTTTGCGTCTTCGCGTCTCAAAAGTGTCAACAGTCACAGGGATCGAGGGGGTCCTGGTCGCGAAACACAGCAGATTTTACGCCAGGGTTTGAAAATGTTGAATTCTGTCTAACGCGTGAAACGGACGGCTCCTACCCTAGGCCCTACCCGCGACGCCCCAGCTCCCTCAGTTCGGCTTCGGGTGGGGGAATGGCCCGCGACCCCCAGCTTGCCCGCGAGGCTGATGGCCGCGAGCCACTTCTGATGCATGGCGGGGCCCGCCCAGCGTGCGTACACGGGTTGCTGCTCGGCAGCGTGCTGCCAGGCAGTGCGGAGGAGGCGCACGGCGTTGGGTCCAAGTCTGCCGAACGTCTCCACCGCGAGCGGCTCAACGGCCTCAAGGCCTGCGGACGCGACGGCTGGGTAGCGCGAGCGCTTACCGGTCTCGGCAAGACGAAGCGCGGCCCCGTCCTGAACAGCTGCCTGGCGAACGTACTTGTCCGCGCAGGGGTGCCGAATGGTGACGTCCGCATAGCGTTCGCAGCCGGCCCAAGCGAACGAGCCGCGCCCGCGTGCCGTCAGTGCGGCACCAGCCCGGCACCTCGACCTCGTGGGCGGGCACACTGGCCCCGGATTCGCGGAGCAATGCCCGCAGTTCGTGGACAATACGGGAGTGGCGGTATGTTTTAAAACCCCCGTACTTGCACACGACTGCGTGAAGGGCTGCGCGCAACACCCGCCCGCGGCCTGGCAACGGATGTGGCATGTTTGGCCTGGCGAGGTAGTGGCTACGCCCAGGCGCCAGCGCGAGGCGTGGCAGAAGGCCCCATCCAAGACCTCTGTGCGCCAACCTCCCGCGCCGGACAGATGAGGAACTGCCCCGCACCCTCGCCTCCACAGGAACGGACCCGGGCAGCGTCGCTCGGCTCGAGTTCCGCAAGCAGGCGTTCCCGGGCTGCAACGGCGACAGCCGCTGAAATCACGCGCTAGCCGCGCCGTGGTGCCGCAGCGCAGGCCCCCAGTTCGGCAGCTTGCTGTCTGGCACCCCGCAGGCCCGCAGGGCGTCATGGGCTTGCAAGAGCGCCGACGCGACAGGGTGCGACCTATCACCAGCTTGCAATGCGTTTGTGACACTGTAGGCGTCCGCGTCCGGCAGCCGTGCTAGGACGGGCGCAAGGCACAGCGCCCAGCTAGAAGCGAAGGCGCCGCCATGTTTGAGCAACAGTCCCCCCACACCGCACCCACCTTGTCGCACTGGCAGCGAGAGCTGTTCGAGCTGGGTGGGGTTGAGTGGCCCGAGCTCAGTAAGGCTGGAGAATGCGGCCTGCAAGGTCGCATCCATCAGCGCTGGCCTGGCGCGGAGGAGGTGGAGGAGCTTTGGTTCAATGCACAAGCGCAACATGAGCTGGCACAGCTGCGCGGCGTTGAGGATTGCCTCGCCTTGCGCTTGTCCAGCCTCTGTACGTCGCGAGTGGGCGTGCTGGACCTTGGCAAGCAGCACGCTGCAGGCATCTGCAGCTGCCTGCCAGTGTTGTTGCGCGGCATGGCGGGAGCCAAGGGTGGTGCCGGCGTGGAGGAAGTCCTCCGCGGGGTTGCTCCCTCCTTCTACCGGACTGCCGAGGAAGACAAAGCCTTCCTCCATCCATTGTAGGCCAGCTGGCATGTCTCGCTGGCAAGGAGCTCGCGGACTCCACGCCACTGTCTTGTGCGCAGCGAGCCTAAGGCCCGCCCCGGCGCAGCCTGGGAGCCCGTCGCCAACGGCAAGCTCACTGAGATGGCACGCCTAGGGTTTAGGGTTTACGCTTCAGGGGTTTTGGATGTAGAGTTTGGGGGTTTAGGGCTTTTGGAGGAGGGTTTAGGGTCTAGAGGGGTTTGGATTTACGGTTGGGGCTTAGGGGTTTTGGATTTAGCATTTAGGGTTGGGGGCTTTTGGATTTAGGGTTTGGAGTTAAGGGGTTTTGGATTTAGGGTTTAGGATTTAGGGGTTTTGGATTTAGGGTTTTGGGTTTGGGATTTAGGGTTTAAGGCTTTTGAATTGAAGGTTTAGGGTTTAGGGCTTAGGGGGTTTCGGATCTAGGTTTTTGGATTTAGGGTTGAGGGTTTTGAATTTTGGGTTTGGGGTTAAGGGGTTTTGGATTTAGGGTTTAGGAGTGTAGGGGTTTAGGGTCAAGATTTAGGGTTTAGGAATGTAGGGTTTTAGGGCTAGGGGTTTAGGAGTTTTGGATTTAAGGTTTAGGGGTTCAGGGGTTCAGGGGGTCTTGGATTTAGGGTTTAGGGTTTCGGGGTTTTGGATTTAGGGTTTAGGGTTTAGGATTTAAGAGTTTTGGATTTAGGGTTTAGGGGTTTTGGATTTAGCGTTTAGGGTTGGGGGTTTTTGGATTTAGGGTTTGGGGTTAAGGGGTTTTGGATTTAGGGTTTGGGATTTAAGGGTTTTGGATGTAGAGTTTGGGGTTTTGGATTTAGGGTTTAAGGCTTTTGAATTTTGGGTTTAGGGCTTAGGGGGTTTCGGATCTAGGGGTTTTGGACTTAGGGTTTGGGGTTTTGGATTTAGGGTTTAGGGTTTTGAATTTTGGGAGGGGTTTAGGGTCAAGGGGTTTTGGATTTAGGGTTTAGGAGTGTAGGGTTACAGGGTTAGGGGTTTAGGGGTTTTGGACTTGGGGGTTAAGGGGTTCAGGGATGGGTTTTGGATTTAGGGTTTAGGGTTTAGGATTTAAGAGTTTTGGATTCAGGGCTTAGGGGTTTTGGATTTAAAAACGAGGTTACCACCCTACGCTTCACTACCTGTGATCTGCAAGCTTCCACTCAGCCCCTCAGTTGAACAAGCAGGCAGAAGGTTTGCTGGCTGCAGCATGACGCCAATCAACAGTAGCCAAAGTCCCATGCAACTTGCAGGCAAATTCATCAACTTCCACATGCAAGGTATTTCATCAGCTGTTTGAGCATCCAAATTCTTTGCAGGTAGTCTCTTCATGCAAAGCGGATCCCCGAATCGCAAATTCCAAGTGGTTGGTCACCAGTGTACTTGCGGGCAGTTATTGTGCCTCTTCATGCTGGCTGAATTCCAAATTCCGGATGGTCACCAATGGACTTGCCTGTAGAATGTTCACCACACGGTGTCTGCAGAGTTGCATCATTTCAAATCTTGTTCAGCTCCGCAGCGCACTATTCCCTTTGGATTTAGGGTTTAGGGTTCAGGGTTTAAGGGTTTGGATTTGAGGTTTAGGGTTTACGCTTCAGGGGTTTTGGATGTGGGGTTTGGGGGTTTAAGGGGCTTTGGATGTAAAAGCCGGCTTAACAGCTACATTCGGCGCTTGGATTCGTAAGATTTCAGAAAATTTCCATCCAAAGGTTTAGGCCGTGCCTACGCTCTGGATCGCCCGCTCCCCAAACAAAAGATTGCAGCTCAGTGTTGTGACCTTGCACGAGCGCATATTACATCCATGGGTTTATCCCATACCTGCGCCCTGCCGTAGAGCAAAGAAAGCTGTTCTCAATCAGGATTGGACCGTTTCTGGGCCCAACCCCCTAGGCCCACCGGAGGAGCGGCCGCCCGCAGCTCCCCACCAGAGGACACCCACCACACAGAACCCAAAACCCAAAACCCAAAATCCAAAACCCAAAATCCAAAACCCAAAGTCCAAACCCAAAATCCAAAATCCAAAACAGGGGAGCTGTGGGGAGAGCTGTGGGGGGAGCTGTGGGGGGAGCTGTGGGGGTCTGTGAGCTGTGGGGAGCGCGGGTGAGCTGTGAGGGAGCTGTGGGTTAGCTGTGGGGGACCAATGACCCCGGGGTTCATTTTGAGAGCTGTGGGGAGAGCTGTGGGCTCTGCTGGGGAGCTCTGGGAGCTGTGGGACCCAAGATACCCAAAATCCAACCAAAATCCAAAATCCAAAACCCACAACCCAAAACCAAAAATCCAAAACCCAAAAGGTCCCCTCTCCTTCTAAGGAAAGCTTTCCCAGAACCCAAAACGCAAAACCCCAAACCCAAAATCCAAAATCCAAAACTCAAAATCCTAAGGACGCATCAGCCCCATTTCTAAAAGCCTAAGGTTTGGGTAATTCTCTTTGGAGCCAGACTGACGCTGGCACGTGGGTTCAACCCTTAATACGTAAGCCGCGCTCATCGCGCGCACCGGCTTCGAGCCCTCGCTAAAGCCTCGGGCTCATCCGCGGACCTAACGCCACGCGGTATCGCTCGCCGCCGGCAAATGCGGCGCCCGCAGCTCGCTCCAGTTTACGGGTTTTCGAGTTGGGGTTTCAGGGGTCTTGAATTGCGGGCTTACGGTTTCAGCGTTTTGGATTTAGGGTTGAGGATTTAACGTTTTGGATTTAGGGTTTAGGGGCTTTGGATTTAAAATTGGGGTTGGATTTACGGTCTAGGGTTCAAGGGTTTTGAATTTAGGGTCTAGGGTTTAAGCTTCGGGGGTTTTGGATGTAGAGTTTTGGGGTTTAGGGGTTTTGGATTTAAGGTGTTTTGGTCTAGGGGGTTTGGATTTACGGTTTAAGGTTTAGGGGTTTTGGATTTAGGGTTTACGGTTTAGGTTTGGGTGCTTTTGGATTTAGGGTTTCGGATTTAGCGTTTACGGTTTAAGGTTTTTGGATTTTGGGTTTAGGGTTTCGGGGTTTTGGATTTAGGGTTCAGGTGTGTAGGGGTTTAGGGGTCTGGGATTTTGGGTTCTGGGGTTTTGAATTTTGCGTTTGGGGTTTGGGGGTTTTGGATTTTGGGTTTAGGGGTTTTGGATTTAGGGTTAAGGGTTTAGGGGTTCTCGAGTTGGGGGTTAACGGTTCAGGGGTGTAAGGGTTCGGAAGTCTTGGATTTAGGGCTTAGGGTTTCGGGGTTTTGGATTTAGGGTTTAGGGGGTTTCGGGGCTTTGGATTTAGGGTTTAAGGCTCAGGATTAAGGGTTGTGGATTTACTGCTAACACTCTGGGGTTTAGGCGTTTAGGACTCAAGGTTTAGAGTCTAAGGGTTTTGGATTTGGTGTATTTGGGGTTCAGGGGTTGTGGATTTAGGGTTTAGGGGTTTTGGATATAGGGTTTAGGGGTTTGGAATTTAGGGTTTAGGGTTTTCGGGGCTTTGGATTTAGGGTTTAAGGCTCAGGATTAAGGGCTGTGGATTTACTGCTAACACTCTGGGGTTTAGGGGTTTAGGATTCAAGGTTTAGAGTCTAAGGGTTTTGGATTTGGTGTATTTGGGGTTCAGGGGTTGTGGATTTAGGGTTTAGGGGTTTTGGATATAGGGTTTTAGGGGTTTGGGATTTAGGGGTTTTGGATTTAGGGTTTAGGGTGGAGGGCTTGGATTTATGGTTTAGGTTTGTTGGGCTTTGGATTTAGAATTTTGGGTTTAGGGTCAAAGGGTTTTGGATTTAGGGTTTAGGGTTTAGGGATTGGGGATTTGGGATTTCGGTTTCGGGTTTAGCGGTTTCGGATGTAGGGTTTAGGGTTTGGGGTTGAGGGATTTTAGGGATTTTGGATTTAGGGTTTAGGGTTAAAGGGTTCTCGATGTAGGGTTTAGGGGTTTGGGCTTAAGGTTCACGTCTTCTTTGTTTTCGATTTAGGGTTTAAGGTTTAAGGCTTTTGAATTTAGGGTTTAGGGTTTAGGGCTTAGGGGGCTTCGGATTTAGGGTTTAGGGTTTAGGGCTGGGGGCTTTTGGATGTAGGGTTTTGGGTTTGAAGGTTTTGAATTTAGGGTTTAGGGGTTTTGGATTTAGGGTTTAAGGGTTTTGGATTTAGGGTTTGGGGTTAAGGGGTTTTGGATTTAGGGTTTAGTATTGTAGGGGTTTAGGGTTAGGGGTTTTGAATTTAGGGTCTAGGGGCTTTGGATCTTGGGTTCAGGGGTTTTGGATTGAGGGTTCAGGGTTTAGGGGATTGGGGGTGCAGGGGTTCAGGGGGTCTTGGACTTAAGGTTTAGGGTTTCGGGGTTTTGTATTTAGGGTTTAGGGTTAAAGGGTTTTGGATTTACTGCTGACACTTTAGGGTTCAAGGGTTTAGGATTTAAGGTTTATGCAAGATGTCAATCGGATTCGATCCAATGCTGACGCATCCCGAAGCGTATTACTTGGGGAAGCACTAGAAACTGAGGCCTCAACGCTTGTGGAATGACCTGTATCTCCAGAATTCATCGGCCACATTGCGTGGCGCAACATGAAATGGAGTACGATGGGAGTACTCATTAAATGGTCTCCTGAGGAAAGAATTTTGGAAAGATGCCGATCCAATACTCGATTGAATCTGCAAAAGAGGAGAAGAACTACAAAGAATTGTGGGTCGCCACTTCAATGCAGGAACACACCTTGGGTGCTGCAAGCACCTCAATGCTGGGAGGTTAGACAACTCCCATGGCTCATTTGTACAAGTGAGCATCCTTCTAATGAAAACTGCAAAGACTCTTCACTGCTCAGACAAATCGGGAATGTTCAGCTGCAGACTTGGCCACTCAATTGGCAGGGCCCACACCTGAATGTGTGGTTTTGCACGGAGCTTTTGAGGTCTATCTTCGTTAGGAAAGGAAGTCACGTTCCTCGGCGCCAAAGAGCCACATGCCTGCCAAAATGCCAAGTAAATTTCACAAAGAGAACATCCAGCGTGATCTTGCACCCAATGGAGAGAGGACATGAAGCCCCAAAGCTTTTGAGCATAGTGAATGTACATAGTGCTCAGCATTGAAAGCACCAGGAATCAATGGCCATGGAATAGCATTATCGTTCCCCAACATGCCAAGTCGCTCAACAAAGAGATGCATGCAATCAACTGCCTCAGATTTCCTTTGCAAACTGTCTGCTTGTAGCGAATGATTTGCCGGGAGAGCTTCTTTAGTCACCTCCGTGACATGTTGTTGGAAACCCACAATCTTCGCCGCTTTCACTTGCCAGTTCTGTTTAGCACGCAACAAGGCCGCATGCTTTGTAAGGAACCCTTGAGGTCTCTCGCTGTTAGCTTGTTTTGCCCAACGATCAGCAGCATTATTATGAATAATGCACCACGCTTGCCAATCTGAAGTTGCTTTCTTAGTGTCACAGTGGCTAGGGACCCAAGTGAAAGTCCAGTCAGACAGGACTGCTCCGAATTTCTCAAAAACAGCTCGCCACAGGTCGTAGTTTCGATCAGACGACCAATGCGCAGGTTTAGGGTCCAAGAGTTTTGGATTGGGGGTATTTGGAGTTTGGAAATTTTCGATCTAGGGTTTAGGGGTTTTGGATTTAATGGTTTTAGATTTAGGGTTTTAGGGGTTTTGGATGTAGGATTTACGGTTTAGGGTTTAGGGGTTTTGGATGTAGGATTTACGGTTTAGGGTTTAGGGGTTTTGGATTTACGGTTTAGGGTTTAGGGGTTCTTGATTTAGGGTTTAGGGGTTTTCGACTTAGAGTTGAGGGCTTCGGGGTTTTCGATTTGGTGTTTAGGGTTTAAGCCTTTTGAATTTAGGGTTTAGGGTTCGGTGGTGTTTCGGATTCAGGGTTTACGGGTTTAGGCTTGACGGCTTTTGGATCTCGGGTTTGGGGTTTAGGGTGTAGGGGTCTTGGAGTTAGGGTTTGGGGTTTTGGATTTAAGGTTTAGGGGTTTTGGATTTAGGCTTTAGTGGTGTAGGGGTTTAGGGGCTTAGGATTTCAGGTTTAGGGTGGAAGGGTTTTGGATTCGGGGTATTTGGGGTTTAGGGGTTTTGGATTTAGGGTTTAAGGGTTTCCGATTTAGGGTTTAGGGGTTTGGGTTTAGGGGTTTTGGATTCAAGGTTTCGGGGTCCTGGATTTAAGGTTCAGGTTTGAGGGGCTTGGGATTTAGAATTTTAGGTTTAGGGTCAAGGGGGTTTTGGATTTAGGGTCTCGGGGGAGAAGCATCCGCGCTCTTGTTTCGTTTCCAGCAGCATACGGTTACGAAAGCATCCATGCACAAACCATCATAACGTTAGTGTTCCAGTGCACTTGATGATGAGAGGGCCCGTGGCCAAGCAATACTTCCGTTCGTGTTCGAGTGCATTCGAGCTTGAGAGCATCCATGCCAAAACCATAATAACAATCGTGTTCGCGTGCACTCGATCTTGAGAACATCCATGCCCAAACCAGAATAACGATCGTGTTCGAGTGCACTCCATGATGAAAACATCCATGTCCAAACCATAATAACGATCGTGTTCGACTGCACTCGATGATAAGAGCATCCATGCCCAAGACATGATCACGTTCGTGTTCCCAGAGCATACGCTTAGCAGAGCATCCATGCCCAAACCATTATAACGTTAGTGTTCGAATGCACTCGACGGTTCCATGTGCTGCGGTCGTGGCGCGGTGTAGGTGCCGCGGTCTACGCGGGCAGGGTAGCTGCTGTGGCGTATGCGATGCGGTGTAGGTCCTGTGCTGTGTGTGGCCGGTGTAGGCGCCGCGAGTACTGGCGCGAAGGCGTTGCGGCGCCGCCAGCGCTGCCATGATTCTGAAGTGAAATCTCCTGACGCTCCACGCGACAGCGCCGCCGCCCACCGAAAATGGCGAGAGGGTGGTCTATTACGACAGGAATCCTCGGGACGCTCCACTCACCAGCGCCGCCACCCGCCGAAAACCACGAGAAGATACTACGAAAAGAATTCTGAGGACGCTCCACGTGCCAGCGCCCGCCGGGAGGGTGCTCCAGTGCGCACTCCTATTTGCATCCAGTGCGCACTCCAAAATCAGCATCCAGTGCGCACTCTTTTTGCATCCAGTGCGCACTCCTCGAATCTGCATCCACTGTCGAGGGTTTGTAGGCTTTAGGGTTTTTAGGGCTTAGGGCTTTTAGGGTTCAGCTGGTTTTTGCGGTTTAAGGTTTTCAGGGTTTAGGGTTTTGGGGGTTTAGGGTTTTTGGGGTTTAAGTGGTTTTTTAGGGTTTAGGGATTTTAGGGTTTAGGGTTTTCGGCTTTAGGGTTTTTAGGGTTTTAGGGTTTAGGTGTTTGGATGGGTTTTCATGGTTTTGGTGGCCTTCAAGGATTTTACGGTTTAGGGTTTTTACGGTTTAGGGTCTTTAGGGCTTAGGTGGTTTTTAAGGTTCAGGATTTTTGAAGTTCAGTGTTTTTAGGGTTTAAGGTTTTCAGGGTTCAGGATTTAAGCTTTTCAGTGTTAAGAATCGAGTTTTTAGACACGCGCATCAGGGTTCTAGGGTTAAGGGTTTTAGGGTTCAGGGTTTTTAGGGTTTACTGCTTTTAGGATTTAGGTGGTTTTTAGGGTTTAAGGTTTTTAGGGTTTGGGGTTTTCAGGTTTAAGGTTTTTAGGGTTTAGCTGGTTCTATGCTTTTTAATGGCTTTTCAATGACTTCTAAAGGGTTTTACGGTTTAGGGTTTTTAGGGTTTAGGGCTTTTAGGGTTTAGGTGGTCTTTAGGGTTTAGGACTTTTAGGGTTGAAGTTTTTTAAGCTTTAGGGTTTTTTCGGTTTATGTATGGTTTTTAACGTTTAAGGTTTTAGGGTGTGGGCTTTGTAGGGTTTATGTGGTTCTGCGGTTTTTAATGTTCTTTTTTGTGAATTTGTTAAGTGCAATTTTTTTAGTGGTTTTACGGTTTAAGGGTTTTTAGGGTTTAGGGTTTTCAGGGTTTAGGGCTTTTAGGGTTTGGAGTTTTGAGGGTTTAGGGTTTTCAGGGTTTAGGGTGCTTAGGGTTTAGGGTTTTTAGGGTTTAGACTTTAGGGTTTTTGGGGTTTAGAATTCTTCGACACGTGCATCAGGATTTTAAGGTTTTGGGTTTTAGGGCTTAGGGTTTTTGTGGTTCGGGGTTTTAGCGTTTAGGGCTTTCCAAGGTTCAGGGCTTTTACGGTTCAGGTTCTTTTTAGGGCTCAAGGCTTTTGGGGTTCAGGGTTTTTAGGTTTAGGGTTTTTAGGCTTTAGGTGGCTTGATGGTTTTTAATGGTGTTAAAAGGAGTTCTTAAAGGTTTTACGATTAAGGGCCTTTAGGGTTCAGGGTTTTTAGGGTTTGGGCTAAAGTTTAGGTGGCTTTTTAGGGTTTAGGGTTTTTAGGTTTAAGGTTTTTAGGGTTCACGTGGTTTTACGGCTCTTAATGGTGTTAAAAGAGTTTTTTAGGGTTTTACGGGCTTTAGGGTTTTCAGGGTTTAAGATTTTTAGGGTTTAGGGTTTTTTGAGTTTAGGGTTTAGGGTTTTTTGGGTTTAGAGTTGTTAGACACACGCGCGTCAGAGTTTTAGGGTTTTGGGTTTTGGGTTTAGGGTGTTTAGGGTTTAGGGTTTTCATGGTTTAGGGCTTTTAGGGTTTAGGTGGTTTTGAGGGTTTCGGGTTTTTGGGTTTAGGGTTTTTACGTTTAGGGTTTTTAGGGTTTAGGTGGTTTCATGGTTTTAATGGTTTTTAAGGAGTTCTTGAGGGTTTTACGGTTGAGGTTTTTTAGGGTTTAGGGTTTTTAGGGTTGAGCTGGTTTTGAGGGTTGAAGATTTTGAGGGTTTAGGGTTTTTAGGGTTTAGGGTTTTTACGGTTCGGGCTGTTTAGGGTTCAGGCGGTTTTTCTAGGGTTTAGGGTTTTTACGGTTTAGGGTTTTTAGGGTTTAGGGTTTTTACGGTTTAGGGTTTAAAGGGTTTAGGGGGTTTTCGGGAATTGCACGCGCGAGAAACCCGGCCTCAGGCCGGAACCCTTACCCCGTCAACACTAGACCGGCAGCCCCCAACCTCGAACCTGTTTCGCATCCATAATTAATGGAATTGCGCGCGCGAAAAGGCCGGCCTCAGCCCGAGCCCTCATCCCTTCAAACCCCCAGGCCCTACACCCTAATCCCTGAATCCTGAACCCTTTTCGCACGCGTAATTCTGAGCTTCGAATCTCCCAACCGATCCCGCAGAGGCGGAAACGACAGTGCTGTGCTATGCTTTTTGATTTTTATTGGCCTTCCAATGGCATTTTAAGGGGTTTTACGGTTTAGGGTTTTTAGGGTTCAGGGCTTTTAGGGTTTAGGTGGTTTTTGGGGTTTAGGACTTTTAGGGTTTAGGGTTTTCAGGCTTTAGGGTTTCTAGGGTTTATGGTTTTTTAACGTTTAGGGTTTTAGGGTTTGGGGTTTTTGGCGTTTAGGTGGTTCTGTGGTTGCTAATGTTCTTTTTTGGAAAATTGTTAGGGAAAAAAATTCGGGCGTTTTACGGTTTAGGGGTTTCAGGGTTTGAGGTTTTCAGGGTTTAGGGTTTTTAGGGTTTGGGGTTTTCAGGGTTTAGGGTTTTCAGGGTTCAGGGCGTTTAGGGTTTAGGGTTTTTAGAGTTTGGAATTTAAGGTTTTTGGATGTTTTTGGGGTTTAAGTTTTTTTTGGGGTGATGCCGCGCAGGATGGGATTGCTGAGGCTGCTGCAGGTCTCTGGCCCCCCCCCAGCTTTGGACATAGAACATGGAAACTGTCCTAAGTCAATATTGCTGACCAGTGCATGTCGTTGTGCAGCTTTTGAAAGCAACACAATGGTTGTTGGGGACGGCTTTGGACCACCCTTTACCTGAATGACCTGGTCACGAGGGTTCCCTATATACAAACCACTGAGAACCGCAGCAGCCCATTGGCGCGCGAAAACAGGGAAAAACCCTCTCGAAGAAAGGCAAAAAAACCCCAGCTGTACAAGGGTTTTTAAGGTTTATGGTTTTGAGGGTTTAGGGTTTTTAGAGTTTAGGGCTTAAGGTTTCTTAGGGTTTTTAGGGCTTAGAGTTTTTAGACACGCGTGTCAGGGTTTCAGGGTTTTGGGCTTTGGGGTGTTTAGGGTTTACGGTCTTAGGGTTTAAGGTTTTTGCGTTTTAGGGTTTTTAGGGTTTAGGCGGTTTTTAGACACGCGCATCGCACAAGTTTTTAGGGTTTAGTGTTTTTTTT
>CAJNIZ010047748.1:0-13479 GCA_905231905.1 Symbiodinium pilosum | reverse complement strand
GGTGCCGGGCGACGCACATCGAAATAATTAGAACCCCACACTAGATGTGGGGAAGAAATGTATGTTTGACCTTTTTGTCACATGCACCTTTTTCCGCGGTCAGTCCCAAGCCCCGGTCCCCCGTGTAGGCCGAGCCGGCCAGATGCAGCTGCTCAGGCCGCGCGTGCCGCGACCCGGCTTGTGGCTGGGGCAGTGCTCCAACGTGAATCCGCAAGGACTTCATGCAACTCGGGCTCGGGGCCGCCTCCATGGCCCCCCCCGCGCAGCGGCAGCTCCAGCAATGATGTTGCAAAGGCTCACGGTGTTGCGACGGAAAGGATGCCACTCCATCGTTGTACCCAGGCGCCGCGGGCGGCTGGCGCCGCTGCTGCGCGTGCGCGCGCCCACAAGCGGACGAACTGGGCTGCCTCGCGCGACCAGCGGCCACCGACCTCGACCCCGAAAACAATGAGGCGGCATCGGCGCGCCTCTTCCAACTCAGGGTAGGTGTGCCTGCGCTTGCGCTGGGCGGCTTGGTCGAGGGCCAAACCTTGCCGGGCATCAGCATTGGCCCGCGCCTCTCCGGCCCTGGTAACGGGGCTAACGATGGTGGCATCGACGGCGAGCACACCACCTCGATGCGCCTGGCGTCTCGCACCGGGGCATCAACGTTCATGTCGGCCAGACGAACGTTCTGGGCGACGCGGGCCCCTGCCCCGTGGCAATTGGGTTTGCCCGGGCCGGCAGCACACCCGCAGTAGCGCAGGCTACGCGATGGTCGCCCAAGGCGTCAAGGTGGCCGCGGCAATGGCAATGCCTCGGCGGCAGGCGCAGCCTACGCAGCAAGAGCACTCGGAACTGTGCACTGGGGATGATGAGCTCCTCGTGCGTGGGCAGGACGTTGTGGGCCAGCCTGCGATAGCAGCAGCGCTCGGGACGCATGGGAACGATGTGAGCCGCTTTTGGAATCTGGAGTCCAGAACACTCGTGGAGCAAGTCAGTAGCATTGCCAGAATTTATACGCGTGAACATGAAGGGGTGTGAAGCAAGGTGTCCTTGCAAAACTTGCCCGGCATGCTAGTGCTAGCGCCAGGTGGCCCGTGAAGACCGGCACATATTCCATAATCAGGCACCGTGTTCCGCATGCAATGTGCAAATCACAACTGTGCAAACCTCATATATATATACAGAAATCAGTGCAGGTGTTTTTTTTTCTCTCGGACCTTTTCACTCGCAGACTCCCGTGGTCTGTGCTGCTGCATCTATTGGCGCAGCGGGACGGGGCTGGGCCGCTCCGCGTCTGTGAGGTGGAGCAGCTGGTCCTGCTCCGAGCAGGCGCCGGGGGCGAGCTGCGCCCTCCCCAGCACCAAGCTCCTTGCATGCGGCGTCACCCCCAAACGGACATTGGGTGCGGCGCAGGGCTGGGACTGCGCGGACACGGACGAGGTTGCGCAAGAGGCGCCAGCTTCTGTTGTTCCAGCGGCCAACCACCTCCGCGCCCAGAACAACCAGTTGCTGAGGCCCCCAGCGCTGGGCTCGGGGTAGGTGGCGTGCTTGCATCGCTCTGCGACTCGAAACGCGACGCCGTCGTTGGTGGCCGCGCACGGCTGAGATTGGGGCGTCCGGTCAGCGGCGAGACATGCGTACAGAGGGCGCCAGGTGCCGGCAGCGGCGGTGGCGGTAGCAGTGTCGTTGCCCATGTTCGTGGCCGTTTCTGTGGTTGTTGTGGCGATGGCGTGGTGGCAGTGGCAACGGCGGCGACGCTGGTGGCGGTGGCAAGCCAACTATTTTCGATGCCCTCGAGGGCCAAAAAGGTGCGCCGAACGATGACCATGTTGACGGATGTGTTTTGGCATTTGTCAAAGCGCCCGTGCAACATTGTAGGTGTGATATCAACCCATAATTATCCAGATCCACTGTGTGGCTGTCGTGTGCCAACCTCAGGGTTCGTCGCTAGGAGGGCTTGAGTCTTCGATTCAATGACAAAGCGTGGCATTTTTGCCCGTCCTTTACATACCACTTGCTTCACATTGCAGCTCCTGCCGGAAGATGGCTACTTCAGGACCTATGTTGAAGGAAGGACAACGTGGACAGCCGTCAAGAAGAAAACAAGGCGTCACCAACAAACGAAAGAGAATTGGTGAGCGGCAAACAGTACGTCCAGTACGTGCCGGGTCCTCACCCCGAAGCATGGGAACCCGTTACAAAACCGACTTACGTCGAAAATTGTATGCCAAGTTGCATGACAAATTTTACCCAATCAGCGGGGCAAGGTGCACGGATATGGTCTGGACAAAATGTCACAACACACAGAAAATCAACGCTTGGGTGGCTGCGGCGGGACCTTGTCCCACGCTGCGCCCGTAGCGAAGGTCCCCCGCTCGGCAGACGCTTATCTTGTGCAATTTGCATTGGATTGCCCCCGTGCCACCTTTTCACAATGCGAGAAGCCATGCGTTCCGGAGCGTCCTCGCGTTTGCATTCAGAATTGCGATCTTGCGAGGGGCATCCTCGCACTCGCAACGTGCCCGGCGTCCACAGCATCAAAAAAAATGAGAGCAATCAGTTCCACGTTAGCAAGGGACGCATATTTGGGGTGGTGCGGTGTATGTGGGTGGTGTAGGTGCCCTACAGTATGTAAAGTGAAGGTAACCCACGAAACGGACGCGCATGCTGTGCAAAACATACATCAACGAAGTAATCTACTTGCACCGCAAGATCATGCCAGCCATGGCCTTAAATGGCACCAGTGCCTCTTGTCAAAGCGCTGCGATTCTCTCCGTCTCGAACGCCATTTTGCCTTGCAAGCCTTCCAAAACCAACGTCGGCCACAGTTGGCCCGATACCAGCACAGACAGCCTGCACCAAAGCCTCCACCAACACCGGCACCCTTGAACGTCGACATCATAATTTCAATTTAGGACAGGCACGATCAAAAAAAAGTAGGCCAGGTAAATATACGTCTGGCTGCGCAACTACATCACCCCAGCCCTCAGAATCGCGCGCGGATGTGAACAGTTGCCAATGGACTTAAAGAGACCCATCTTGAAATATATTAAAATAAGGTAACCCACGAAACGTGCGTTCATGATGTGCAAAACATACATCAGCGAAGCAGTCCACCTGCACAGCAAGATTTTTTTTCGCGGACCGTTTTGCATCTGCAGCATGTGTCTTGGTCGGCGGCTGTTTGTGATTTCCAGGAACTACCTCAGCGGCAATTGGCTAGGTCTTGACGACTCGGCCAAGTTGAGAACCTGGTCGAGCTCGGGGCCATGCTCTTGGCTGGCGCAAGCGTGCACCAACCACATGTTGCCCAATGCTGTGGCAGCAACGGCTCGCTGCACTGAGATTGCCAATTGGGACCACCACCTTCACGAGCAGGCGGCCCTGGCAGCAGTGCGGAGGGCGGGCGGGGCGCGCTGGGCCCTGATCCGGACCAGATCGCGCACCGACCTCTGTGCCCCGGGCCACCAGCCGCTGCGCGCCTCCCGCTGAGCTCCGGGTACGCGGCACGCTTGCGTCGCTCTGCCATCCTGAGAGCTGCGGCGTCTGTCACCGCTGCGCGTCTCCCGGTGCGAGTCAGCGGGGAGGGCACGCACAGCCGCGACGTCATCACGGCGGGCAAAGGCCGCATGCCGATCCAACGCAAGGCACACGCAGCGACGCTTCCAGGCGAACACACTGCCCCCGCTGCAGCACGAAGACACTCCCCACACGTGAGGCGCCTGGACGCCACAGTCCCGCAATCCCGCAGTCCCGCATGTTGTGAGCACTTTATCGGGTTCAAAAAACCGTACACCAACCTTTTCCTCATGCTTGATTTCGTCCTTGTTGCCGTCGCCTGAATCGTGCATGTGGTGAAGCCGCTTGGGAACATCCAACCCAACCTCTCGCAGCGACGCGCGAGGTGCCTTCTTCTCCATAACCATGCCCTGCACCAATCACGTTCGTCAACCACCATTGTGGTGAGCAAACATTCGGCGCCAGCTCCTGGTGCACAGATGTGCCTGGCATCGATCCTGTGGCCTTCTTGTGCTCTGCGCACAGCACGCAAGACAATGTGGAATGGTCAGTCTGTGCAACGAGCAAACTGCTCATGACTGCAGGTGATGTCCTTATTGGTGTGCGACAATATACACTTTCTTGCGTGCAGCGTGCGCACGGGATGCATGGCCTTGATCGTGCTCAATGTCTGCAAGGCTTCGCTGTTGGCCCCTGTCACCATTTTCTTTTGTCTGCCCTGCCTCAACTTGCCAAGAACATGCAGCGACGTCGTAAGTCAAAACATTTTGGAACCATCTCCAAACTCAAACTACAGCTTGCGCTGCTTACATGGACATGCAACGGGTCGCATGCGCGCACGTATGTTTCATGAGCATCAACCATCGGCCAAATTACCTCGTTCGTCAATGTTTTGCTTTTCGACGCAACTTATAAAAAATAAATAAAAATAAAAAATAATAAGAAGAAAAAAAAAAGGCTAGGACAATTTCGTTGGGCCCCGGCTCATCGCTCTGGTCCGCTTGGGCAAATTTCAAGATGCACGCCAACGCCAGCGGAACTGCGGTGGGAATGTTTTCCCCGTTCCGTTTGGAAAGATCCTGCATGGCGCCACAATGGGAGCGCTCCGACGCGCACGAAACCCGAAGCAGGTGCACGCCGACGATTCCCGACAAACATACCCCGGCTGTACAACGAAGAAAAAATAGAAGGGTGAGTGAAGGGTGTAAGATGTCTGCGGGCGGTGTAGGTGCCGTTTAAACTTGGGCGTGGTGTATGTGAGCGGTGTAGGTGCATGTAGGTGCCGCGGCGTAAGTATAGACTCTAGCACGGTGTATACCTCTCAGGGATGGAAGGCGCCTCAAAGTCGTTGCCTCCGGCCTCCCCGCCAGCATCGTCGTTCCCAGTTTGCCATCGATGCCACCACCGTTTCACCGGCAACGCGGGCTGGACAGCGTCACCCGCGGGCAGATACCCAGCCGGGATGGGCAGCTGACAACGCGGCCCGGCGCAAACGCCGCGACGCATACCCGGAGCTAACACGGGCGCGCTGGTGACGCTTCATCGTCATTGGCCTTGAGGTTGGCGGTCGTTTCGGAGCAAGGCCGCAACCTTCTTGCGCTAGCTCGCGCTCCAGCGATTTGCCGAGGTGCCAACACACCTCCGGCCTGCAGCCCAATCTTGGGCAGCCCTGTTATCTGTCGGCGCGCCTACTTCCCTGCTCGAACTCCAACCGGCAGGGGGCGTGAACGGGGATGATTCCGTGTTGGACATGGCAGCCCGGAGGAACAGAGATGGGAGCCAGGCTGTAAATTACGTAGGGGAATTTTTTGCCCTAGGCACCAACGCCTGCAAATGACGGTGCATTCCCCGCACCTGCCGGCTGCGCGCGTATTGGCGGTCTTCGGGCAAGGCCCGCTTCCGGAAACCAGGCAGCAATGACGCTGCTTTTGAGGGTTCGCTGCAAAAACTGCCAGCAAGGATCAGCAAGGAGGCAAGGGCGCGAGCAAGGGCAGTGGCAAAAACAGACCCAACGACGTGGTTAGCTGGCGAATGCCAGCGAATGCTCGCCACAATCAGTTCTGAGCCTCAAAGTTTCATTGACTATCTCGTTTTACAGCGCTGAGCCTGGGCAGCCAAACCGTGTCAGCCGTTTTTTGGGCACTGAGTGGTTCATTAGGAGTCAGATTTCCGGCATGGTACGAACAAGAATATTGCAACGCAGGGCATAAGAGCTAAAAGCGCTGAGCAAGCAGACTCCCATATACCTTGCTCTGATCCTGCATCTTCAAGTCGAGGCAGAAGAATGCGAACAAGAAATTCGTAACCGACAGCCACCAAAGAAATGGAACTGTAATGGTCACACTTGCGAGCATGACTTTTGAAAGCAGCCCCACGAGCGACATGTGCCATGCATCAAGCACATCAGCATGCTTCCAAACTCGGTTGCACATGAACCCTATTTGCAAGCGGGCGACACATTGTGGAAAATCTTTTCCAAAATGCTGCTGGCAAACCAAATTCACAAGCTCTCTTACACGGTAGCGTGTTTGCAGCATGTACCATTTCCGCATTCAAAATGTCATCACAGGACTCTGGCACGACTGCGCGTAAGCCTGCTTGCGTGAAACGTTGTCTCGGTGTGCCTTTGACCAATGCAGGTTCTCAAAATTATCAGCAAACACGTCTGCTCCGTCGTCCGAGCCCACAGCATGGCCCAAACTGTTCAACAAGCGGCGCTGCGAGACGAGCTTCCCTGACAGGAACGCACGCTGGCAAAGAGGAACAAGTTTCCGTTCAAAAAAGGGCTCCACTGACTCATCTTGATTGAACAGGTGTGGGAATGGGAGGCTGGAAAAAAAACGTCTGTTTGGCACTGGATTGGGCGAAGGCTTTTGACAGTGTGGCCCCGTGATTCAATGCTCCAATTCGCTTCGGAGTATAAGCGATCACGAATTGCAGGCATATGGGGTATGAAACGAAAGGTAAGCACGCGGGCTTCAAGGATAGTAGCCGGTAGCCGGAACATCAGGCACAAAATCCGAATGCCGTCTACTTGTTTGGAAACCCAAACCAAAGCTCCTTTGATCAAAATGCCTGCTTTCTGTTCCCTGTTACATAAGTGAGCCTACCCGGAACCTTCAAACTGACGACCCACCACGGGGACGCCGACTCGGGCCGCAAACTGCCAACTCCGATAAGGAAACGTGTTGCACAACAGCCATTTGACAACGACAATCAGCAGCTGCAGCTTCAAGAATTCCACGTATTTTTGTTCCTTAAAAGCGGCAAGCATATGACACGGGAATCCAGCATCGCAGGCCACCGCCGGGAGAAAGCTTCATCAGGATATGGGGGCAGGTTTCGCAAAGGGAAAGCTCCATCTGGGTATGGGGGCCCGAAACACTTTAATGCCTTGTGCCTTAAACCCATTGGGGGCAGGCTTCGCACAGGCAGGGTTTAGATTTTGTGCTCGCACATGTGGCAGGCACATGCGAGTGGAGACACATGACACGGGAAACCAGCATCAGAGACCGCCGGGAGAAAGCTCCATCTGGGCATGGGGCCCTAAACCCTATAAGGAACCCGCTTTAGGGTCCGGGTCCCGGTCCAGGAGGTGACCAAAAGACGTTGCGTTTGTGTTCGCAAAGCGTTCGCGAGTGCGGCACATGCGTTGTAGTCGCAAAACGCAGAACCGTCGTCATTTTTGGAGTTGCGCTTGGTTTTTGCGTTACAAAACTGTCAACTGTCACAGGGATCGCGGGGGTCCTGGTCACGAAACGCAGAACTGTTGTCACTTTTGGACTTACAACAGCTTCATGGCTTTATGGAGTAGATCATGCCCTCCTTTAAGAATCTGCAATTCAGAGATCACTTCGCCTTCATTTTGTGCGCATCCGCCCCGGGCGGGATTGTTTATGCACCCCAGGAGCCTTTTTTTTTGCGTGTGTTTTATGTGCGTGTTTTCTCGGGTTTCAGGCACGTGGTGGTTTTTGTTCTCTACGCCTACGCTCAACGAGAAACAGTTTTTTGCGGGTGGAGGGTTTTCTTCTTATTGCGGCGAGCCCGAGCCCCCGCAACAAAAAAACACGCCCGAGCTTCCGCAAACAAAAACCGCGCCCGGCTTCCGCAGCAAAACAACAAAACGCACCCGGCCTCTGCAGCATAAAAAGAAGACGCGCCCGTGCCGGGCAAACCCACGCAAATCGGGCTGTGGCGCCGGACGTCCTAGTATTTTCGCATAAAATCGCTTTCCGGCATGGGGCGTCGTTGTATGTTCACTCAGGAACGCGCTTTTGCATGAAGCGTTCCATATTTTTCCCGCGGAAATGCGTTTTGGCGTGGAGTGTCCTCGCAATTTCACTCTAAAGTGCGCTGTCGCGTGAAGTTTCCTCGCGACGCGCGCGGCTTTCATTGCATTAGCCATAAATGCGCCCGGCCCCCCGCAACCCCAAAAAATGCGGCATTTTTCACGCAAATTTTCGCGTAGAATCGCGTGCTGGCGTGCAGCGTCTTTGTATTTTCACTCGGAAATGCGTGCTCGTGTGGTGCGTCCACGTATTTTCGCGCAGAAGCACCCTGTCGTGTAGAGCGTCCGCACATTTTCACTCGAAATTGCGGCCTCGGTTGGAGCGTCTTCGCAACGCGCCTGGCCTACGCAGTAAGAAATGTGGCCACAATCCCCATTTGTCCCCATGAAAACGCATGTTCTCACGATGTCCCCAGAAATGGGTCGGTTATGCCTTTGAACAACATCATCTGTTGCAGCTGTAACATTCTGGAAAACAAATTGTTCTGTGCTCGACTCACCACCTCGTCATTGGAGACACGCTTAATGAAGGAATGCGGAATGCGTAAAGTTTGCGCAGGCAAACCGATTAGCTTGTTTTTGTTGAGCCATGCTGTATGCAAACAGTGTAACACTTTCGACATGATGCAAGCGTTAAATACATAGATCTTGAACGCGGTTGACAGGGAGGAGTGTTTCCATAATTTTTCCATGCGCGGACGTCCGCTTTAGCTGCAGCAAGATGTCTGCTGACGTCAGTTGTGACCACATTCGGGGCGGAGATCAGACTGCCCAAGTAGAGCATCGTTAATTTTCACGGGACAGCAGTGCCATTCCAGTTGCTGATTGTGATATTGCATCTGACCGGCATTGCTTGTATTTCTTCCAGTTGAAGCATAAACCGCACATGGAACCTGCACATCCAGGACTTTTGATTGGAGATTCAGCCCTACCACCAGGATGTCGTCAGCATAAACCAAATCATTGATCAAAACCCGCGGCAAATTTTGACAAGCTTGTTGCGCCAGATCCGTGGAAGCATCATTGAGGACAGTCATCGTGATTGGACCCAACATGGGGATAAAAGACACCGTTCGAAACGCCGACTTTGTGGATGATAAATTTTCCTCATGGCGAGCTCGGAATTGCTTGTTTGAGTAAACAACCTGAATTACGTTGCAGATGTGAACGGGTATAGGGGCCTGGATACAGGTAGTATTAACACCGACCTCGCCGATCAGCTTGCCACAACGGCGACAACATCATCAGCACCAGCGCACCAATTGCAGCAGCAGCAGCAGCAGCAGCAGCCGCGGCGGCGGCGGCGGCGGCAGCGGCAGAGGCGGCGGCGGCACTTTCTGCATCGCGATTCCTGTTTTTCTCTCCCGCTTCTACCCAAGCACAAGTCTACATCACCGACGTGGCCAGCTCAATCAGCATCCTACACAATATTTTGTTGTTTGACGTGTTTCCTCGTTGTTCATTTCTCCGTGACTGCCTGCTGGCTGTTCGAGCCCACGCCTCTTGGGCTGCCCCCCAAGTTCTGGTGCCTCTTACTCTTCAGGCCGCCACGCCCACCAAATCTGTGCATTCTGCTTAGCCCGTCGTGCGGGCACATCGTTTCAGGTGGAACGGGTCATTATTGACACTCTGTCCTTTCGCAAAAAGCGTTAGAACAAAGGCTTCCCAGGCCAATGCAACAGCAGTGTTGGCGGCGGTGGCGCGGTGGCGGTGGCACGGTGGCGGTGACGCGGTGGCGGTGACGCGGTGGCGGTAGCGCCGTGCATGGTGGTGGTTTAGCGGCTAGCATTTGTGGCATGAGGTACGACACATCCGTGAATCCAAATCAGGCCTTCAACATTCAATTTGAACAAATGTCGTTTGGGACAGTGTGCAATTACAAGTGGTAAACGAGCTGTGAAACTACATCGCATCGACAATTGAAAGTGCAGCCGATTTGACACGCAAGAACCACTTCATGGACCTTGAAAGTGAGAATTCAGACCGGGTGGCCGGACATTGTTACAAGGCATGTCAACCTGCGGTCGTAGGTAAACGTGTCATCCAACCACTTTTGCCAACATGGTTGTGTTTGCGTTGCCATCCTAAATGATTCCTGTGTCAAAGACAACTGCGACGTGTCGTCAGCATGCAAGACGGAGCTTTCACAAAAGAGGATGACGTCGGTAAATCCGAAGTTGCTGAGTGTGGCAAACCAATATGCGGTTATCGTGGTCAGACAATACAAACCATGCAGATTGAGTTTGGTGCAAGGCGCTTGGCTGGCTGAATTTGGTTACACAGTGCTGTTGCCCCGCACTCGCCAGAAAAACCTGCCCTAAAGGCAAGGGTGGCCATGTCTTTGTGCCATTTGCAACCAGGTCTCAAAACGTAGTCCCGTTGTTCTTCCTACACACATTTGCACGGCAAGAACCCAAAATGGCAGCAACACTTCGGCCCATTTAAGGTCGCAAACATCCCTATTTGGCGAATAAATGCAAAAAACTGCTTAATACTTCTCCTGAGTGGCCAACGGGCATCGCAATTCCCGGGATTGTATATAAACCTTGTGCTTCACACGCGATGATTTCACTTCATATCGCCGCACTGACGATGCGCTTCAGACGAAAAACGTCTGTGTGATTGCCAACTGAAACACGTGGCACGGAGAAACCAACAATTTTCAAAACTTTTGTTCTTGTGCAACTGTGGGTTTCCGCCACGCTTTGTCATCCATGTGCTGCATGTTGGAGTCCCGAAGCACATGCCCACTTACATTCTATCAACTTATGTGCGTGGTTCACTTGTTCCCGCATGCAAGTTGCTGGGTGTAGCCCCAGCAGGAGAAAGCAACCAAGAACACCCCGAGCTGAAGCCAGTTTTCACATCCAGTCTTTGACAAAGCCAGGCAACAGATGCCAAATTGTATAGACCACCTTATTCGTAATTAGCATGTTTGCTTGCCATCACCTACGCCATCAACTGGCAGGCCATCACAGCTTGAGGAAAGAAACTTCGCGCTGCAACCTGTTTTGACTCATTTTGCAATTTACCTGGCATCGTTTGGTGCCTCTTGCAATTTTTCTCTCTCCAAACCCAAACCCGCAAACTCCAACCCCTCTACATCCTGGGGCCCGCAATTTCTAGCCCTGGACCCTAACCTCCAAATCACTAAGCCCTTTGTCAAGACGCGATGCGGCGAAAAAACGTCCGATCCTTTGACGTGAGGACTATCTGGAAAGCTAAGTGATGCAACTCTCACCGCGTGCCATCAACCGCAGAAGGATGCAACGTTTTTGTTATTGTCTGACCAAAGGCCTTTCATCAAGATTTCCACTGGAAGGGTTTTTCGTTCAGAGGGTGGTCCGTTGCTCGCTTCACACCTGTTTGATATTGACCCGACCAGTTGCAACTACAAATACATCCCTTCTCTGTGCCACGAATGTGTACGACTCGCAATGCAAAGGGTACAGTGCCACTTCCCGGTGGATGCTTCTGGGATGTGCATGAGCCCCGTTGTTAAGAACCAAACACTTTGTTAGACTTCACGCGTGTCTGAAAAAATCAGTGGGTGATGTTTCTTGCGGTGCTAGCATCCTCTTGGCTCTTGGCATCAAGTTATTTGTCTGGGGTGCCGGCTGTCCAACACAGCGAGGGAAGACAGAACTCACGTGCTATGCACAGCCATGGATGGCCAAAAATCCTGCAGCCTGGCTGCTCGACCATCCGGTCCCTTCCCGCAATCACGACCACAGCCATTTTGGCACAGGACTGATGTATCCATTGTCGTGTTTCTGCTGCCAATGCTGGTCCTAAACATGTTGCTTGTGCAAGGATGCCTAATGCGACTCCCAACTTGTATACTGTTCTGCGTGACACAGGATTCGCTTGCCCAAATCTGAAACGTGTGATTGGCTGAAGATGTGTAGACTGATCTGGTTCCTTGATCCTCGGCAACAGCGGCAACTTGGCGCATGGCATTGCAAATCAAATCTTGTACCAATTCACAATAACACTCGTTCGGGCTGGAACGGTAGCCACATGCAGCTGCTAAACTTCATGGACGTGGACAGGAGAAAGCGGAAAAAAATGCACATGAAACATGAACGAATTGCACAAGCAATCAAAGACACAAACCGCAAGAACATCAAAAATGGCTAACTTCAAAACTCTAAAGCGCTCCCACATGAAGTTACAAGCTTGACGAAGGCCCCGCCCGAAAGCTCAAAACATACACGAGAAAATGCATATGTTCCAGAAAAGCAGCGCAAGCAGTGGAGCTTACGGAGCGATCACCTATGTGATGGCGCTTCCTTTGAAATAACAACCCAACCCAGCAAAAGCTCAAACCCAGCACGTCAACCCCTCAAATCTGAAACCAGACACGCCATCCCAGGTTTCAAGATATCCCATTCGCTCATGACTTCCAGGACCCAGACACCGGCGAAAACGAATTTCGTTAATGAAAAGCAGCATGGACAAGGTGTATGTCAACGTCCCCCTGCAGCAGCTGAAAGCACTTGACGTTAAACGATGATATATCAGAATTTGGGAAAGCACATAGGCGGACAATTGTGCAAATCCAATGACCCAAGAAGACATGCCAGGCATGTCCAGACAACATGCATCGAAAAAACCAAACAATGGTCCCGTCTAAAAAGTGAATACTACGAGCTTTGCGTTTCATTAAAGTAGGGTGTGGGTGCGTTCTAAGACATAATTTCCGTCCAATTTTCATGCTCACGGCACTCACAGCGCAATTTGTCCGTAGAAACATTCTGTTTAAGACGAAAATGAAGAAGAGGGATGATTAAGCAGCCATGCTCGACTGGATCACAACCCAACATGATGTAGGCCTGGCACACATAAAACACCAATGCAAAATTTTCATTAATTCAATGTTGCGTTTCTGCCGATATGTGTTTCATGTAAGTTCGTCGTGCTGGACTCGCTGCGTGAAATGGTTGTTCACAGCTGACAACAAGGTCATTTCAAAAACCCACACCCCTTGCCATTTGAGATTTGGGGAGATATGCTCTGAAAAATTCTTAGGGGCACACCCCTTGCGATTTGAAATTTGAGGACTCGATTCAGCGAAAAAATCTTAGGGGGACAACCCTTGCGATTTGAGATTTGGGTTTGAAATATCTTACCTAGGGGGGACACCCTTTGCCATTTGAGATTTGGGGAGATAACGCTCTGAAAATCCATGGGCGGACACCCTTTATGATTTGAGATTTGAGGACTCGATTCACCGAAAAATCTTACGGGGACACCACTTGCGAGTTGAGATTTGGGGAGATGATGCTCTGAAGAGATCTTAAGGAAACACCCCTTGCGATTTGAGATTCGGGGAGATGATGCGCTGAAAAATCATAGGGGGACACCCCTTGCGATTTGAGATTTGGGGATTTGGTTCCTGGAAAACTGTAAAAGGGGAACACCCCTTTGCGATTGGAAATTAGGGGAAATGATTTTCTGAAAACTCACAAGGGGACACTGCTTGCGGTTTGACCTTATATGGGCTTTGGCTGTCATCAAGAAAGTTTTTGCCGACGACCAAATACGGCGAAGTTGAAAATCGTCATATAAACTTACTTGACGAATTATAAGGTTTACCTGCGGCCCCCAAATCGTTCCAAAAACAACTCAACTGAAGAAATAGCAATACCTGGGGCCCTAATTCAGGTTCGAAAAGTTGTAATTTC
>CAJNIZ010047747.1:12499-35078 GCA_905231905.1 Symbiodinium pilosum | reverse complement strand
TTCATATGCTCGAATGGGACCTCAACCCTGACTCCTAAACCTTACACCTTGAACCCTGAACTCTAAACCCTTAACCCTAAACTCTAAACCCTGAACTCTAAACCCTAAACCCTGAGCTCTGAACCCTAAACCCCTAAACCCCTTAACCCCCTAACCCCGACACCCCTAAACCGCTAAACCCTAACCCTAAACGCCAAAACCTGAAGTGCTGGCAGGACAGCTGCCGGCGTTACACAGCTATTCACAATGAAGCTGAGCCGCACTGGGTTTAGGGTTTAGGGTTTAGGGTCTGGGTTGGTAGACGAGCTGGCTATCTTGCACTCCCTTTCTCCGGTAGGACAAATGTAGACGCATGATTCATAAACCCCTCCTTTTAAGGGCCTTATAGGGGTAGTATAGGGGTAATTATAGTAATATGGGGGGATATAGGGATTTTATAGGGATAATGGAAAAGAAAATGGAAACTACTATTTAGGTTTTGGGGATTAGGGTTTAACGTAGACCTATGATTACTAAACCCCTTCCTGTTAAGGACCTTAATATTAGGATCCTTATTATAATCCTCATTAAGGGGGTTTTATTAATTGAGGGCCTAGATTACCCAAGAGCCGCACCCATAATTTCCAGATAGCGACGTCTTTGGTGCACAAGTTTAGTATTGCCATTATGATGGCTATGTTATGAGTACTACTCTTTCTACCACTAGTATTTCTTTATTATAATTACGATGATGACATTCATTACTGTCAGTATTACTACTACTATGATCTGGGGTCATAGGCTCCTGGCGTGTTGCTGAAGGTTCGAGGCTTCCAGGTACTTTTTTTTTTTTGCAACTGACGAGTCTACATGGACAGTTGCATCTGACCTAAACTCTAAACCTTACACCCCAAACCCTAGACCCTAAACCTCAAACTCTAAGCCCCAAACCCCAAACCTCCTAAGCCAGATAAGGGAAGATGATATAGCGAATTCCCTTATTCCCTACGACCCCCCCTCCCCACTAAGCCAGCTGCAAATGAAACGCTGTTACCGCCCTTTAGAGTTTGCTCAGGGGTTTAGGGTTTAGGGTTTAGGGCTTAGGGCTTCAGGCTTAGGGCTGAGGGTTTAGGGCTTAGGTTTTAGGGCTTAGGGCTTAGGGTTTAGGGTTTAGGGTTTGGGGCTTAGGGTTTAGGGCTTAGGGTTTGCGGTTTAGGGTTTAGGTGGTAGGGTGTAGGGGTTGGGTTTGGGGAGGCCCCGGACCCGACTTCCTGGATATCCTTAAGTACCCATCCCCCGCCCCCACCCCAAATGGAAAACAACATGTAAACTACAGGAATTATAGGGCTTATATGGGGACTATGTAAGGATTATGTAGGGATAATAGGGTATGTAATAGTCCAAAGCCCCTTCGGGGCGTAGCACATTCCTACAAGCCAGAAGTTTACGTGGAACCGGATTTGGTTTTGATTGTCGTATGAGCTCCCGGGCTGGGTTGTTGCAATTTTACCGACTGGGCCCCTTTGGGGTTCGACTGGAGGGTGAAAAAATGATATAGGTGATTAGGGTATGTCATTTTGCATAGCGTTTAGGTTTCAACATCAGCCATGAATACTCCCATCGCCGGCGGAAAGCTGTTAAGCGGATTTCTGGAAATGGTACTTTCCGGTATAGTAGGAATATAAGAGGGCCCTAATATAGTTACGAGTATCCCTTGTAGTCACTATTACAGGGTGGGGGGTCCTCCTAATCCATACCCCCATTACACTCCCTGTGACACTTCTGGAGGTTCCTACAAGATACCAGAAAGAAAACGTAATTTAGCACAAGCTTTACCCCTTAGTTGAGAAACCTTAAGCCCAAGACCCAAACCCCCCATACGCCAAACTCTAAGCCCTAGTCCCCTAACCTTAAACTAAGCCCGACCTGGACATCTAGCTTACAATATTTGATTCCGGGTAGGCCCCGAACCCCAAACCTCAGACCCTGAACCCGAGGGTTAAGGGTTTAAGCCTCAGCCTCTGAACCCCCCAAACCATGAACCCCAGAACCCTAAATTCCTAAATTATTCAACCACAAACTGTAAGCCCAACACACACCAAAAAAAAACCTGAAACCCCAAACCCTAATCCCCTAAGCGTTTAGACCCTTAAGCCCTAAGCCCTCAACAAACCCTAAGCCCTAAACCTAAATGAGCTATAATCTGAACTCCTTGTATTCCCCTTAATAGTTCCTATAATACTCTCCCATATAATCCCCTAAATAGTCCCCTTTAAGAAGTTTAGACTATAGCTCCAACAATGTGGTGGCTTCCATTTCCGTCTGCATTCCCCTATACACCCCTTTATGCCCTCGTAACTCCTTCAGCCTGAAGCCTAAGCCCTAGAACCCTGGGCCCTAAACCCCTCAACCGTAACCGTTTAAGCTCTAAGCTATTGAGCTCCAAGAATCAGACCTTCAGCCTAAACCCTAAACACTAAACCTTACACCTTAAGCCCTTAAACCGCTAAACCCTAAAACCCTAAGCCCCAAACCCCTAAAACCCTAAGCCCCAAACCCCTAAAACCCTAAGCCCCCAAATCCCTAAAACCCTAAGCTTTTGACCGTCAAACCTCAGACTATGAGAGGTATGTGGTGCCGTTGGAGGCCCTGCTTGAGATGGTAGTGCTGAAGCCTTTTGAGGAACTCATCCAGGCACCTTTGGCCTGGGGTGTAGGGACATATGGTTTAGGGTTTAGGGTTTAGAGTTTAGGATTTAGGGGGTTTAGGGTTTAGGGTTTAGGGGGTTTAGGGTTTAGGGTTTAGGCTAAACTCCTTAAAGCGGAATATATGGGAGCTTATCTAGGGGAGCATTATGGGGGTTATTCAGGGGGATACTAGGAGTTTAGACTATCGCTCATATGGGGTTTAGGGCTTGGGATTGAGAGGGTTGGGCTTCAGCGTGTAGGCTTAGGGAACTCATCCAGACACCTTACCGGAGCCATTTGGTCTAGGCTCCGCTTAAGGGGTTGTAGGGACATACAGCAATGCATAGGGTTTAGGCTTTGGGATTCAGGGTTTGAGAGGCAAATTGAGCTGCAGATGGAACATGCCGAACCCCTAAACCCTGCAGCCTACATGCTAAGCCTTAAACCCTAAACCTTGAAATCCTAAGCCCGAATCCCTGAAATCCTAAACCCTAAACAATGAAATCCCAAACCCCAAACCCTAAAATCCTAAACCCTAAGCCGTAGACATGACATGTCATACGAGATTCAGGGTGGAGTTGCTAGTGTCGGGATCCTTCCCATTCCCGACGAGCAACCAGCAAGTTGCGTGGTCTGGGTGTAGGGTTTTGGGGATTAGGACTCAAGGTTTCAGACTTGGGGCTTACCTATACCCTCCAATGTAGTTCCTTTTGGGGTTTGGTATGGTTTTTTGGTTAGGATTCTTTTTGGGATTACCAAAAAGGTACTACATTGGAGGGTCTAGGTAGTACCTAAATCCTAAACCCCAAGCCCCAAACCTTTAGAATCGGGTGATTCGAGTTTAGGGTTCAGGGACTGGGGGATCAGGCTTTCAGGATCACTCTGTGAGGTTGGTGTTTGAGGCTTAGGGTTTAGGGTTTAGGGTTTAGGTTTTGGGGTTCAGGGTTTAGGGCTTGGGGTTTAGGTTTTGGGGGCTTGGGGGTTTAGGGTTTAGGGCTTGGGGTTTAGGTTTTGGGGGTTTAGGGTTTAGGGCTTGGGGTGTAGGGTTTAGGAGTTTAGCGGTATTGTGTTTAGGGCTCAGGGCCTGGGGAGTATCGCTTTGAACCTTAAAACCCATGTTTCGGGGTTGGGGGGGATAGTAGTCCCGTATATAATCCCCTGTATAAACCCCTTCAAGGAGTTTAGACTATAGCTCATGTTTCCGGGTTGTTTCCGGGTCTTGGGCACAGGGTCTCGGTATTGTGACATGCCAGGATGCGCTGTTAGCCCTCATAAGCTCAAGGTTTAGGGTCTAGGGTTTCCAGGAATCAAGGACCTCAACATATTTCCCCAAAAGCCATAATCTTTTTAGTAGGGATCTCCGAAGAGACACTCCTCATTTTGGGAAACCCTAGACTCTAAAGCTTAAATTTAGCTAGAGGCCAAAAAATACCTCTATATAACCTCTTTAAAAGGTACACCTAATTTTGGGAACACCCCCCAACAAAAGTTGTTTCGGATGGTCACCGGTAGTTCTACCTGGAGATCCTGGAAGGTTAGAATCATTGTAGACCTTCGCAGGTGATTTTTTAGGGCTTAGGATTCAGGATTGGGGTTTAGGAATTGCATCTTCAGAGAGGGTCTGGGTCTTTTAGGGTTTACAGTAAAATCAAGCCTTTCCAACATGGAAACCCGACAAAATCCGCTATATGGCCCTCTTTCTAGGTCTTCAGGTAGGGAGACGCCGATGTTCTAAATTTCTAGCATGCGCTCTAAGGTTATAAAGCTTTATCCTTCTCCACACTTACATGGAAGCACCAAACCCTAAACCCTAAACCATCCTAAACCCTAAACCCTGAACCCTAAACCCTGCAGTCCTTTGGAAAAAGGGACCTGGTCTGCTTCCATGTTTATTAGGGACAGGCTCCTTACCCTACACCCTTCACATTCCCACATATCCCTACATACCCTCTATGTAATCATTATCCTTTTAGGCCACTTAAAACGGTTCCATGTATTTCCCTGCATGTTTTGTGGGAACTCTCCAGGGTTTAGATCTTTCATGCTACGGACCCTCCTATGTTCGGTCAGCAATACAAGTAAAAATCAAATTCGAAGCAACTTCAGTCCCCCTTAATTAGATAGAATATGGATTTGGGTATATTAAAATAAGATTCACATGTAATATTCTATCTACTTAAGGGGGACTATTAAGCCCTACACGAAAAGGGGAAAAGGGAAAATGGCATTACTCAACACCCGTGGGGCTTAGGGCAGGGTGCTCGAGGATGAGAGGGACGAAGCGCTTGCGGCTTAGGTAGTTCAGGGTTTAGGGTTTAGGGGACCTCTATACGTGGAGGGTCATGGGGACTTAATAAGTGGGTTCATGATGGGGGGAACTGGGGTTATTACAAAAATTTTTGTAGGGGTCGGGGTTCTTAACCTATTTACTAAGTCCCCATGACTCTCCAATTACCCTACCCTTTTTTGAGGGTTTAGGCTTCAGGGTGCTAAACTCTAAGACTCTAAGTTTGCTGCTAGAAGATACTAGACATACAGTTAGGCATCCTAAAAAAAAGCAGGGTATAGGGGTCTGGGTACCAAGCGCCCTGCTTACTGCCATTGGCAGGCGCTCTTTGTGGGTCAGGTTTCCTTGGCCAACCAAGATGCTTCCTTATTGGGGCAGTGTCAAATTCATGGATTTGAATTCCTTTTCGGCTGGAATACATTGAAGAAAACACATGTTGTGAACTGTACCCTGTACAGTAAAGATTTTCCTGCGTTTCTCTATGGGGCATGAGGGCTTGACAGACGGAGCTTTGAGTACCAAGCCTTCATATTGTAGCTTGCCAAAACCCAAAACCCAAAACCCTAAAGCCCCTCTGAATTGGAGAGTTGTACACAAAATCTAAGACAGCTGCGGTCAGCCGCCTGCGTTCTGTCTGGCCAATGGATCCATGCAAACATCGCAAGAGCCAAATTTGGGGTTTAGGGTTTAGGGTGCCCAAAAAGTCTCAAGTTCCATGTGAAACTCTAGACTCTAAGTGCCCTGAGCCCCTCCCAGTTTAGGGTATAGTCCCCCTTAAGTAGATAGAATATGCTTTGGGTATGTTACTAAAAGATCCCCATATACCCCATATTCTATCTACTTAAGGGGGACTATAGGTTTCAGCATGGGCTCCACTACACAAGCTGGTTGCTGCGGATCTTGCAGGTGGGCTTTTAGGGTCGTTCAGGGCATGTGCTTGGGGATGATGTCCTCTGAAACTTGCAACACTGCTACACCCTTTGCCGTGGCCCTAAGCCCTGAACACTCACGCTTGATAAACTCAAAAACCCTAAACCCTAATCCTTAAATCCAAATGCCTGAACCCTGAACCCTAAACCCGGAAAACGGATAACCCCAGGCTGACCTGCTGCCCCGGCACCAAACTTCCAAGAACAGTAGCCACGACAGAGAATTCCAGAAGGATTCCCACTGGATGACATAGATGACATTCATCTGCCTAGGGTTTAGGGTTTAGGGCATAATCAGATAGCATTCATCTGCCTATGGGAAAAACCCTAAACCCTAAACATTCATCTGCCTGAGGGGGTTTGGGACCGAGGGTTTGGCATCCTACCTTGTGGGACCGTTGGGTTGTTGATTAGTTACGGACCTAGGGAACTTACTGGAACCAAGTTACGATAGAGATATGGGCTTATGCCGAGGACGTAGTACATGACCTAACTCCAGCCCGGGCTTAGTGTTGGCCGGCACTGCTTTTGTCTCAGCGACAGCTCAGGCTTTGTTGCAAGTATTCGGATGAAGAAACTGTCCTGATGTTCTCTAGTCAACAAGATCCTCTGTGCAAGGCTCTAGTGTTGTTGCTAATGTGCTAGGGAGTAGTCTCTGCGATTTAGAGTTTTACCCCAAGGACACAGACTCTTCGCATTCAGGCTCCTCTGATGCCAAGTAAGACTTTCTCGAAACATGGTTAAGGGTTTAGGGCTTTAGGGTTTAGGGTGTCAGGTTGCGGGCTACAGGGGTTGACATCGTCATCCCTACAGGCAAGGGGCTGAGACTAAGGCCTAAAACGCCCTAGCCCCTCAGATTAGACGTTCCTATTGCGGTATACCATCATATACAAGAAAATGTTCATATTTGGGGTGCAAGGGCGGGGTGTGATACTACCGAGGGGGCGAATAAAATGCAAAATCAGTTGCAGCCCAAAGGGTCCAAGTACCCAATAATTAGGTACCTTGGTTTTGGGGTATAATAGTAATTATAGTACAGGTTTTAGGTGAGTATCATATTGTTGTTTGGTACTTGGACCCTTTGGGCGGGCCTTTGTCAAAGAGCTTCAGCTTTGTGCAGCAGCCGCCACCAACCGCTGTCGAAGGTAGAAACCATGGCCCCTAGTATCGGCCCTTAACCCTGGGATCCTCATGTACCTACTATATACCTCATATGTACCCTTAAGGGTCCCCAGAATCCCCCATTACTTCTGCCCTTGGACCCTGGTCTTAGCAAGTCTGAACCCTAACACATACTGAAAGAGATCATGGAAACCACACTACTTGGAGGGTCATGGAGACTTAGTAAGTAGGTTAATAACCCCTATAAGCCCTATAATAACCCCAATCATCCCTATTATTAACCTATCTACTAAGTCCCCATGACCGTCCAAGTATGATGTTGGGCTTAGGGTTTGACGTCGAAGGTTTAGGTGGTGCCTAGTAGGGAGTAGGCTGAGACCCTATACCCTAACTGAAGGTCCCATCGGTTCGGAACAGAGCTTGGGCCCTTGCCTGGGGGACAGCATTGGAAGTAATTACCAACGCGCTGTTAAGGGAACCTCATTTCGCGAAACCATGTTGCCCAGTGAAGAATCCCCTAAACCCTAAACCCTAAACCCTAAACCCTTCTGTAGCGGGGCAAGTGGGGTCTTATGGGGGTCGAGCTGAAGCCTGAGCCTCAAACGTACACCCGAAGGTTACCCAAAGGGTCCTAAGTACCCATATGGGGTATACTTACCCAAACCATAAGGGAAATTGCTACTACAGAAACCATACTTTGTACCATATAGGTACTTTGGACCCTTTGGGTTAGTTGATGTTGTTATTGAACATCCTACATGACCTTGCTAGGCCGTAGTGCCACGCTTGAGGTAGTGAGGGATGTGCTAGCATCAACCCTCTAAGTATTCTGGCCGGGCGACCATCGTCCGAAGACCATCTGGATCAACTCGACAAGTCGGCCTAAGGAGTAAACCCTTTGAACCCTAAACCCTATAGACCCTAAACCTGATAAACCCAAAACCCTATAATTAGACCTTAAACCCTTTGAACCCTAAACCCTATAAACCGAAACCCGGAATCCTGGGTGCATGAAGAGGATGTTGGTACCCTGCCGCGCGCAAAAGTTGGACCCTTTGACGAGCGTAGTGACTATGATAGGGGCCTTGTTATACACTTCAGGATTCCCTAAGCACTCAAAATGGGGACGCTCGTGGGGACCACGTTCGAGGATGTATGTATACATATATATATATGCTAATATTTATATATGTATATATACATATAGGAAAAAAGAAGGTTCGATGAACCCCTTAATTAAGGGCCACGTAGTTTCTCGTTGCTCCCAAATCTCCGTGGCATAAAGCTAAGGGGCACCTAAACCTGCTGCTGTGATTCTTCTCGCTGCGTGCGGAATTGTTGATTGGAGGACGCTCGCCAGAACATCAAGCAGCACACTCAACCAAGGAAATGCAGCTTACCCTCTTGGAGCAAACCTACTTGAGACCTTCTCTTGTGGCTGCCTCTTTGGGATTGAGGGTTAGTAGGCTAAGTATCCTACCTCGAACCTCAAACCCTAGACCCATAATCTCTGCAAAGCCTGAACCCCCCTAAACCCCTGGACTCGGACCTTCTGGACGAAGGCTTCTTTGAAGCTCTTAAGCTCAAACCCAATGCTGTGAGCACTTTACCCAAGCCCCTGGAGGCCCGCCCCAAACCCCCAGGCCCGGGCCCCTAAGCCTATCAGAGGAAACCCCAAACCAGGCTCCTGAAGGCCGGGACAAATGAAATGCAGCCTTGGTAGCTTTAGGATTTAGGTTTTAGCCATTGCGACTTCTCCGCGCAGAATTCGCGCTTGCGCACAATGAAATGTGGTGTTATGCTTGCAAGGGGGGAGGCCTCAAAGTCTAAATCTTCAACCAGAATGCTGACAATCCACACTGAGCCGCTCCTTCAACCGTAGAAGCCCCGCCAAGCTTTCAGAAGCCTAAACCCCACAACCCTGCTTTTTAGAAACACATGAAGGTCGGGATATTACGGGTATATCAGGCTTGTGGTGACCAGTACAACACTGTTTTTACCCAGTCCTACGGTAACGGGTATTTTGAGCAACTGCCTCAAACCGCAAGCCCTAAACCCCAAACCTCAAAACCAGTCTGTTTTACAACTAGCACATCAAAGCTACTGATCTGCTTCTCCAGGTCTTCCCAGTTCAGCCCTGCCTGATCAGACTCAAAATTTTCCGGACTTATGAGGGTTTAGGATTTAGGGCTTCGGGCTGTTAGGCTTGTCGAAGTTTGGGGGTATGGGCTTGGCTTGAGGGTATAGGTAGGATTTAGGGCTTTGGGTTGTTTGGCTTGTTGGAGTCTGGGGATTATGGGGTTTGAGGGTTCAAGTTTTTGAGGTTCTGGGAGCCCTAAACGCGTGTAGCCGTTAGTTAAGGTTTTGCTGAGTGCACAGTGTTGGACTCAACCAGCACCCACCCTAAACCCTAAACCCTCCGTTGGCTTCGCTTTTGAGGGGTAGCGTCTCAAGCTTCTGGGTGTAGGGTTAGTGAGGTTCAGGGCTCAACATTTTCAGATCTTGGGACTATGAATATGAAGCTTAGGGCTTCGCATTCCTAAAGTTTCGGGTTTCTAGGCTTCAGAGATGAAACATGTCTGGCTCAGGACTTTCTAGGCATTGAAGCACAGGTCCACTAGACCCTAAACCTGTATTCATCCTCAGCTGAAGAATGTTCAGGGACATAAACCATTTGTGGCTTTTAAAGTCCCGGACCTAGGTGTTAACCATTAACCCTTGCCCGAAGGGTCCAAGCACCGGGATCGAAAACCTGTACTACAATTACTAGTACTACAATCTCAAGTATTCAAGTATTCGGTACATGGACCCTTACCCAGACCTCTATACCCTACACGATTTTCAGGGTACCTGGTTTCGTATATAGAAGATATGTACGAGACATAAACTTAGGTAGCCTAAAAACAAGGGCTTGGGTATAAGGGTTTAGGTAGGGAGTCTGGACCGAACACGTTTTGGAAGAACACGTTGTTGTAAGACTCCAGCCCATGCTAGAGGTCACCAGGGACCAGTAAGAAGAATTGAGCGACCTTCAAGAGGGTTGAGCTTCATTGAGCCCAACCTTTCGAGAGCTGGCGAAGTAGTCCGCAGCCTGCCATACCAAAAAAGCAGCCGTAACCTGAGACCTGCAACTGCAGGCGAACCATGGGCCCACAATGACCGAGCATCAAGCCCAGGAAACCTGAATCAAATACCCGTAAGCCCCCCCGGCCCCTGCGAAACCCTTAAGCTAGAGACCCGACTCCCCACACCCAAGCACGAATCCGCACATCCCTGACATTATATCATATCCCTAACTAGTAGTTTCCATTCTCTTTTCCACTATCCCTATATAACCATAATACTTGATAGTAGTTTCCATTCTTCCATTATCCCTAGATAACCCTAATGTATGATAGTAGTTTCCATTTTCTTTTTCACTATCCCTATATAACCCTAATATATGATAGTAGTTTCCATGTTCTTTTCCACTATCCCTAGATAACCCTAATATATAATAGTTTCCATTCTTCCATTCTCCCTACATAACCGTAATATATAATAGTAGCTTCCATTTTCCATTATCCCTAGATAGTCATCCCTGACCCGAGGCCTCCCCTAAACCCTGTTTCATCCTCAAACCTCTCCATCTTCAAAGAATCGGCATCCCTTGGATTACTATACTAGGGGTTATATAGGGGTATAATATTGGGGTTATATAGGGATAGAAAAAAAGAAAATGGAAACTACTATAATAAAGGTTACGAAGCACGAATGTCTATACCGAGACCCCCGAGGTATGTAGTATAATGGTCTTCCCGGCTCGTGTTAAAGGTACTGGGCCATGGCTTCACCCACTTTTGAAGGCTAGGTAGGGGTTTTATAAATGGCTGCAGAATATGACTTGGTACAGTTTGGAAACCGCTGCTTAATTTACAAGTACTACCCACCACGGCTTTGTTACGACATTATGGGACATTATGGTGGTTTGGATGCTGCACAGGTACTTGCTATAACTGTGCGTACTTGAAGGTTCGTGGGAGTTGGTAACTACGAATATCTAGGGCCTGATTGCCCTACTTGCCGTCCCCCTGGATAGCCTTAAACTTATATAGGTATCTCTCAAGTGTAAGTAAGGTAATAACTCTGGATATACCTGAATCACGAAGTCCGCTGGGTCCAAATGGTTTTATGGCCGCAGTTGCCACCGAGGATTCTTGGTCGACCCTAAACCCTAAGCCCTAAACCCTAAACCCCCAAACCCCTGAAACCCTTAAACCCCAAACCTGCAAAGGACAGGGGCACCTCTGAAGAGAGTCCCTCTGTGCGACTCTTTGACACGCTTTCTCCTACATGTCCCAAGCACCTACACTGAGGGTTTACCTAGACCATAAAAGTATGTAACACAATTGCCCTAAACACCTAAAAGCAGCCCATAAGGCTATAATTCTACATACTTTAGGGGTCCAGGTAGGGTTTGTAGGGAACCCTATACTGCAAATGCCCATCCCTGAAGCAAAGCATGAACCTTAGCCCCGAAACTTACCCTTAACCTTACTTCCCAAATCCTGAACCCTATCCTGGTTCCACAAGGATTAATGTAATTACACAGCTCTATTCGAGAATGACCTCACTCCAAGCGTCCTAATCGTAAGTATCTTTGCAATGTGAAGGAGATTGTTCGCCGTGTGGTATGGCGTCGCATCCCCTACATCAGTACTTAGGAAGCTTTAGAGAACCCTTAATCCCGAACTTCAAGACGTCAGCCCTAAACCCTAAACCCTAAACCCTAAACCCTAAATGGTTCACCATGCGCACGCCTGGGCCGGTCTCGCTGCAAAGGGCGGTAAAGCGGCATCCAAAGGCGGCTCGACAGGGAGAAAAAGGTGCCCTGACAGATATGGGAATCCGTAAGGGGTTTAGGGTTTAGGGTTTAGGGGGTTTCCCAAAATTAGGGGTACCTTTTTGGGGGTCCCCATAATAAGGACTATAGTATATTTGGGTCTATATGGGAATCCGCAAGGGTTCAGGGTTTGGGGTTCCAAGGTACACATGTATCATGTAGTCGCAGAGATTTAAAGAACGTTTGTTGTTATAAGGGTCCGGGAGTATAGAATTACTGTATACTGGACCCGTAGGGCCGTAGGGAAAGGTAAAGCTTACCTCTGGTTAGCTAGGAATGAAGGAATGGATCCTTATTATGGCAGTCCCTATATAGCCCATAAGAATAGTTTGCATTTTCTTGTCCATTCCTTCATTCCCAGCCAACCAAATTTCAAAGGTAACATCGAGGTTTCAGGCTGAGAATGTAAAGTTTTGGTATCGGGGCGTAGAGCGTAGGGATTCTAGGGGTTCCTTTAATTGAGGGCTCATAGACACGCTAAGAATATGTGAGCGTCTGTCTGAACTTGATGGCTGCCTACTGGGTGCAATTTTGAAGATGCAACTGCTGAAATGGGGGATGATGAAGACATTGTTGCCGCCCTACTGAGGAATCTACAAAGAGAAGTTTGACAACCTCCCATGTAATGACTTCCCTTTCTCTCCCCTCGCACCTCCTAATATTGATCTTGCTGCACAAACACATTGGGGGGCACAGAAAGGTAGAGTGTTTCATATCTGGCAGAAGGATTGCTTAGGTTTGCAGGGGAAATCTCGTTCGGGGCTTCTGCGGGTTCAGCACTTCTGTTGAGACTAAACCTTGCGTGAGCACAGTCTACTAGCACACCAGAATTCCCCAGCAAGGAAAACTATGATAAGAACAACTATGAATGAAAAGTGCTCCAGACAAGAAAGCCATCTTACACAAAGTAAGCCGCGACTCATTCTGCCTGTATGAAAGGAGAGTCCTTTATCATGCATTTAGGCACACGTAACAAGGAGGGGCTCCGTAGGTGAGTAACCACAAGTCGCAAAGCAAGAACTATGGGCGTACATACGTGCTACGACTGGCCGCTAAGACACCTTGTTAGGAAGCCCGCGTTCTCTAGGGACTTGTCAAGAAAGCACCCACGAACTGAAGGACTCTCTCTCTCTCTCTCCTTGGTCTCTCTCCATGGGTTTTCCGGGCCTAGTGGTTGATCCACGTAGACAGCGATGGTCAAATGACCAAAAGCAACCTTGGCTGAGACAACAGTTGAGGGAGGACCCATCACGCAGGACCCCCTAAGGCATTTTAGGGTTTAGGCTTTAAGGCCCCTTTGCCTTTGGTCTCCGCTCATAAACCCCCGCATATAGGGTCTACTTAGGATAACAACGTGTCGTCCCTTTGTAGTTGAAGGTTCATGTGACTGAGTAAGTATTTAGACTGGGCATCCGAGGCCTACTTATATCTCCTAAACTGGGCTTACCCTAAAGGTCCAAGTACCCACATACTGCCGACATGTGATAATTTGAGCGGCTTGTGGGATCTGAGCCCTACGTATTATTTGGGCACCTGGACCCTTAGTAGGTATCACCTGAGTTCCCCGACCTCTAGCTTCTACACGCTCTATCGGCATATGTCACAAAATCTGCGTGCCGGGCTATTTGGAGGACCCTGCAGTTACGTATTATGCTGTACTAAGTCCCCTCAGTAAGCCCTGTATCCCTGTATAAGTAGGTCCCTGACCCATTAGTCACCCCAGAGTCCGACAAGGCAGACACCCTGATCTGTATCCAAAACCTTTGAGGCTTCAGTAAGCCCTTATGCCCCTACAGCACCGACATTTTGTGCTTCTAGACCACAGGCATACAGACAAAGTTGCGGGTTGCTTGTCTCAACCTCCATGGCTTCAGACCTCCTCAAGTCACTGGTCAAACCACATATGAGTATGGTATCTTAACTATAGCCCCATGCAGGACTACACAATAGCCTGCAAGTGGAGTTACCGTCATTGTGGGAACATGATCATCTATCCCAGGCCGAATAGCAGGGTTGCCACTCAGGTCTTGAAAGCTTCAAGAAGGGACACCCACCGCAAAAAAATCGAATGCCTGATGCAGCTAGTCCCAAGACAAAGCAGGCGTCTAGCATCTAATTTAAGCTTAAGCTAGACCTCTGCACCGCCTGTCCCTCAACTCCATTCTCAGAACGGAAGCTCCTGCAGTATAATGCCCACACAGGCCAAGACGCATTAACAAGCCCCCTGCGAGTAGCATCGTCCTGGCAACAGTCTGCCTACTTCTGCAGGCGGGAATGCACCACACATGCAGCCTTGAACGGTACCCGGTAAACCTTTGGTCAGGGAGAATTTCAAGGGGTCCTCTCGGATAACCTTGATCTGAAGATAATGTTTCGTGGAACTCTTGTAACATGGTACGTCTCTCAAGTGCAATCGAAATGCAGCCGTAACCCAATGTACTCAATCTGGAAGAGCTGGAAGGCAGAATCAAAGCCCAGGCACTTCATGCCCAACCACAAATCCTAAACGAAACGAAAAAGCCTCAACCCTAAACCCTAAATCCTCAAACCCAGACCCTAGACTTCACTATCCCCAAACTCTACAAGCCCGCAAACTTCAACACCAAATGCATACCCTAGCTAGCTCTCCACCTGACTTTTTCTGTGGTGGTTACTGGGGATTAAGGGAATATATGATATAGGGATTAGGGTTTAGGGCTAGGCGGGGCGGTAAGAAACCCACTCTTTTTGCACAGTTCAGCTCTTCTTGGTTGAGAATCCTCTGCAAATACCAGTGTTTCCTGAGGTCCGGCCATTGGCGTATTCCCTCGTCTTTATGATTAAATCCTGGTTATTTTCCGTGCCTCTGCAATTTTCCCTGGCTCTTGTGGCGTTTTCTGCACTGCTTGAGACTTTCAACGTGTGCGAAACTAAGGCCCCTCCTGCTTGCATCCGCTTCTGCTTCAGCCGTGGGTCAAACAACACTTTCCTTTACAAGAATTGTTACAAAAACACAGCAGACATTCAGTGGCAGTGGGGCTTAGCAAGCAACAAAGCGTGTTTAGGTTTCCGGGCTTAGGGTTTGGTTTAGATGGTACTTTCGAAGGTGCACTGGAGGAGCAGAAAGGCGCCATCTCTCAATACTAAATCGTGTGACCTACGTGCTGCATGTCATGTTTGCTGTTGGGGCCATACTTTCCCGCGGGTTCCTTGTGGCCCCACCAGCGTTGATGGTTTCATCCTCCCAAAAATCTCTGACAATCATCGTCTGTAGAGCCCTTGTTCTGGTTGGAGGAGCGCAATGCCCTTTGCAATAGTCACTTCTTCAGTTTTTCAAGCTTTTGAAATCAAGTCCGTGGAACCCCGTTCCAAGCATGTCATAGAAAACATCACACAAATCACACACCCGCAATGTGCAAGCCATATATACTTCTCGATCCAATGCATCATCAGACACTCGACGACCCCCTTTTAGGGACTCTGGAGTTAAGTGATATGACGACATCCCCCTGGATGTGTATTCCCTAACCCATCAAAAAAACTAACCCCAGGGTTCCACAAAGTAAACCATCGATGGCACCAGCAGCTAGAACCCCAAAGCCCTAAACCCTGACCTCTGCCCCCCAGGTAGCCGGTTTAGGGTTTAGGGCCCGAACATCCTAAAGTAGGACCTGCGTATATTCCTGTACACGGTACTTGGGGCTCTTGGTAAAACCTCAACTCACAAAAAAAAGACTTAGGGCTAAAGAATCTAGACTTCGAACCACCCAATTCTAAAGCCTGCAGTCCTCGAACATTAATTGCAGCTAGGAACTTAAGTAAACGATGGGGTTTCCTTATTCTAGTAACTTAAGTTAAGTTCCGTAACAGAAACCTAGTAAAGCAGTCTCCTGCTTCAGGGGCAGCTGTAGACAGAGACGCTTCCCTCTCCGAAACGCGAAGAGGGGAACGCAAATGCCACCTGCAAGATCATAGCATGGGATGTGCATGAAGGTCCTACCATGAAACACTACATACTACCTAGATCCCTATACCCTACCCTTTTTAAGGATAACTTACTTCTACAAATTTAGGTACCCTACAAAGGGGTAGGGCATAGAGGTCTAGGTACACCCCTGCCCTTGCGTCATGGTTTCCATAATCCCCAATCAAGCCTTGTCTGGTATCCATATCGAGATGAGGAGACGAAGAAGGGGTGCAGCATGAAGTTTGTAATTTGTGGTAATAGCAAAAGCAAGAAAACTGGAACATTGGCAGAAGATAACAGTAAGCTTCTCAATCATCCTGCCTCTATGCTTCACTTTTTGCGACTTTTCTGCAAGGGCTTTAGGGTTTAGGCCCTGAACCCTAAACCCTAACCCGCGTGGGGCTCAGGAGTAAAAGGCTCAGGTCCTCCCTAGAAGCCTCTGCAAAAATGCCATGTGGTTCAGGCTTTAGGGTTTAGGAAGACTATTGTCCTTTTGAATGTTTCATGTTAAAGTACGGGCTCAGAATTGCCGAGGCTGCGAGATAGCATAGGCTTCCCCTATGGGTCCAAGACTTCACAAAGCCATATACTTACCCAGAACTAAATACTAGAGCCCAAACTGCACATAGACTCTAACTAGGCATTCTCACCCTTAAGGCTGTTTCGGATCTGAACCCTCAACCCAATACATTTTTCATAGGTGCCAGGAAAAGAGCCAATAGATATGTACGGATATCTGGCACTAAAACCTCTCGTAACCAGCCCCAGAAGTAGGGATACCCCACCCAAAGCTTAAGCTTCGGGTTTAGGGTTTAAGGTGAAGGGTTTATGGCTTTTTGTTCCTGATTTCATTGCAGGGTGTAGCAAATCTGGGCCATTGCGTGTGTGCTTTGCTGGTACCCTGCCCCCAGAACAGTAAACGGATTGTACAAAGGTATATAGATAGCAAAAACGGATACTACGATCATATTTGGGGTTTAGGGTTGTTCATCCCCTCCTACGCGCTGACACAAAATACTTCCCAAGTACTTAACTGTACTATATTGAGCCCATTTAGCATTAGGCACGGTGGGTGCGTATTACTGGAGGGGATTTACATGAAACGCGTGTAATGAAACGGACTGTAGCTGTTTGTGCAGTAAGGGCTTGATCATAGTAGTTACTTGTGTTTGGCGCGGGGATTGGTCATGTTCTACCGCATGCTATCTGCTGTATGATGTATGCTTGCCTTGTGCAAGTTGTAGGCAGAGTATCGGACCCCCAAACCTTTCCAAAACCCAATTTACACAGCGTGCCCGAATCCCTATCCAATCCCCATCCGAAATCTTGAAGCCTCAACCATGAGAAGCCTGACATAATTTAAAGCACTTGGGACCAAGTGGAAAAACTTCATATACCAATCCTACTGATGTGAACATGAACGCGAAGCCTGGACCCCTAGACCTCAAGCCCTAAACCCAAAGCCGAAATCTGAAACTGGCCCCGAGATTGGAATCTCAAGAATTCACAAATGCAATCCCTTCCTCCCCCCCACCCCCAAACAACAGTGCTGGTATATAATCGGGAGAATATTAATGACTGGGGGGTAGGAAGGGAGGTAGGGGAGGTTTGGCTTGAATGCTCGAGCATGTGTCAACGCTGAACCTAAACCCCTGACTCCCTTGACCGCACAGGTTTTAGGGTCCCGCTTTGCGAGCAAGTCTTTTTGTTATCTAGCGGCTGCTTAGGATTCAAGACAAAACATAAGGTTTTCCCAATTGCATGCTCCATGTCCTTCTCCATTCCATTCTCCATTATCCTAGACTCCTAAACCCCATACAGAATGGTGGTATCATGGTGGTCGTTATTAGGGTCTGGGGATTTTAGGCTCCTTTGCCACCCCTAAACTCGTAATTTTTAACCCTAAACCCCAAACCCTTTGCCGTAAACACACACACACACATTCATACCCATGGCAAAGCCTAGAAGAACTGGCTCAGAATCCTCAGTGCGTCTCTAGTTAGGGTTTAGGGCTTTGGGTTTAGGGTTTGGCCCTTAGGGCTCACGGCTTGGGATTTTGGGTTTGGGGTTTGGGGTTTAGGGTTTAGGGTTTAGGGTTTGGAGTTTAGGGTTTAGGGTTTGGGGCTTGGGGTTTAGGGTTTGGGGTGTAGGATGTGTGGTTTAGGGTTTAGGGGTTGGGGTTCAGGGTTTAGGGTTGTTGGTCGCAGGATGAGGAATCTAAGTGGCTCCCCTCTGCGGCCCTTGAAAAGGATTGAGCTCATCCTGCACTTGGAGGGTCATGGGGACTTAGTAAGTAGGTTAGTCATGGGGATAATTGGGGTTATTATATGGCTTATAGGGATGATTAACCTACTTACTAAGTCCCCATGACCCTCCAAGCAAGAGTTTCTAGAATTACGCTGAGTCCGGGGGGGCACCCAAAAAGTGCCAGGGATACATGGGGAACATGGAGGAGTTGAAGTCCCGCTGCTTACTGATGTCTATAGGCAGTATCTTGAGACACATCCATATAGGGGAATCTGGAAAACGATAGAGTCCATGACCTGAATTCAGCCAATTAAACCCGTAAACCCCAAACACGAAACGCGTGGCAACGTGTTGTAGAATAGCTTGTAGTTTGGCGTTGCGTGCCATCTTTGCTTCAGGGTCAAAGGACCTAGGTACCATGGCTTTTACAACTGCAAATACGGAAGAAAGACGGTTGGTACCTGAAGCTGTCGTACTCATCTGCGTGGATGCTCTTCACTAGTTCGCATCCCAGCGTACACCCCGGACCACCTCTGAACCCTAAACCCAGAGATTGTACACAGTTCTCAAATCTACATCTAGGACAATTGAATGCGGGAGTATCTTGGGTAAGCTGTATATCACGATTTTATGCTGTTGCGTGTAAGTATAACTACATGTACGCATGCACACAGATATAGCCCCTCTTTACACCCGCAGAAAAATCTTACATACCCCCCATATTCCCATGACGTAATCCTGATTGTTTTCCCTCACAGGCCCTCGACAACACCCTACACGCTGCATGCTATGATCCATAGAACAAGTGTAACAACAGGGACATCATGCACAATCCGCAAAGCAGTTGGTGCTTGCAGCCTTACATACTTCAGGTTTAGACTGGTTAATTACCGGAAATGAGGAAACAACACTCGCCGATCTGTTCAGCACTTGTGCCATAAATGCGCTCGCAACGCTCTATAGAAGCACCAGAAGACCCTACCTTTCAAAACAAACCTTCGGCACCCACAGCCGTTAAGAACATAGCATTTGGTGCCTACAGCCTTGAGATTTGCGTACCTGGCGTACCTGTACCCTCCCGAAGCAAGAACCCTCTCATGCTCCGGGTAGCATCATATTCTGGTTCGTGATACACCTGAGGCAGACAAGACTTCAACAAGCTGAGCTTCTGCACAAACAAGTTCTCTAGGTTCCCCAGTAAGCCCCTAATAATGAAGGTACCCTTTTTCCTACTATTCAATTTCAATAAGGAAAACCACCAATGAAAAGGACAAATGGGCACTACTGGGTACCTAGAAGTGTAGAACAAAACTACCTACCAGTACTTTGCACGTTCAACTCTGCAAACAGTATCCTGGGGTCTAAACTGGCCTCAGAACCCCAGTAAACATTAGAATTTTTGGTTGTTATTGGGATTATGGTAACCAAAAATTCAAAATTACTTTAGAGGCCCCTATAGGGGTAGAGTTCAGGGGGCAGTTGACAATTTAAATTGTTAAGAGCAACACCTAAGGCCCTGTTCGCATCACAAGGGATCCTTTAGCTGAAGGCGCCGGTCCCCTGCACTTGCCCTTAACCGATCCGAGGCCCGTTGATTGGGATGTAGGGAGTCTTGGAAGCACTACTCCTGCTAACCCATAACGCACTGCCGGTCTGTTCTCCCCTACGCGGACGTTCGTGAAACTAAACAAGGTGTAACAGTCCATATACCGTCCGACACCTTCAACCTAGGCAGGCATTTTGCGAAACAGGAATGTCATTTAAGCTGGATATACCTTAGGCTATTCCCTACCTAGACCCCATACAGTATCATACCCTACCCCCTTCTTAGGATACCTAACTTGATGTCTAGTATCTTCCATATACAAAATGGGTACCCTAAAAAAGAGGCACTGCAGGGTATAGAGGTCTAGAGTCTAGGTACCTAGCCTTCACCCCAGCCTTCAACAGCCCAAGCCGTTTCCTCTCAAAAACCTGCCATCCTTGAAGCGAAGCCCTACCTCAGGCTTAGGGTTGACGGCTGCATTGCCCCACCCCAAAATCTCTAAGGGTCCGACTACTAAATAACCATATACTTAGCAACAAGCTGTGCTACAATGACTGGTACCAAAACCCCAAGTACTCACTTATTGGGCACATGGACCCTTACGGACCAGGTCTATGTAGCTTTCATCGTTCATAACCTTGAGTACAGGAGCTCCTAGACGAGACCAAGAAATCATGTATAAGGGTGGAGAAACATGCGTTTAGGCTTTACTCCGAGCACTAGAACAATAAAAGGGACCCATATTTAAAGAAGTTTTTTGGATAGAACTAGGCTCCAAAGACTAGCTACAATTAGGTGGCTTTTCGTATGGGAAAGGGGGCCAGATTTAAAGAACATTGTCGGGGGAACTTTCCTGAAAATAGTTAGTAGAGGTCCAAGAGCCCCAATGACGCAGGAATGCATTCCTATATTGTTTTTATATTGAGTTCCATGAGTCCCAATCTTTCTTTTAATCTGGCGCCCCTCATTCCTTATTCTGGCGGGGGAGCCCCCGCCCCAAATTAATCAAGTGCTCGGATTAGGGTCGAGGATACCAGAATTCGAAGTTTGAGGGAGAGACCCAGTACAACCCTGGACCCAGCAGTTTGCATAGTCCGCGCTCGGCACCAAAGTCCCTGGAGATCTTGCACAAGTTCTACAGCTGGCAACCTTACAGTCCCCTCCCTCTCCCGAAACAAAAATGGCGCTACACGCCGTAGTCAAAAGAACATGCAATAAATCCTTGTAGCTTTGTATGTCACCCTGAACCCCAAACCTACTAGGACGGATTAAGAAATTTTATGCCACCAGAACTGTATGTGACACGTACCGCAGGCATATGAAAGTGATAGATTTCAAGGCTGTCCCATGTGATGAAGGACTTGCCCTAAACCCTAAACCCATTTAGGAATCCGTTTGAAGACACCATGTGTCAATAGCCCTAAACCCTAAACCTATAAGGACTTCCCAAGACCTGCCTAAGGCCTCCCTAAGACTCCCATGGTCTCATATGAGCTAGTCTAGAACTCATAGTATCCCCATTAATAACGCCTAGAATACTCCCCTGGATAATTCGGGGTGAGGAGTTTAGACTATAGCTCAAGTGGTGTTCTACTATGCAGACCCCATCTTTGAGGTCCCCTTGGGGCTTCGTTAACGAAACATGACAGAAACGCCTTGAGCTCCACATGCTCATCCGGGTTCCTTGGGCTGATATGAGTAGATTGTTTTGGGTTGATGAACTTGTTGAATCAAGTAAAAATTCTTCTTGTGAACTACTGTGCCCAAAACCATGACATTACTTTACCTTAAATTGGGGCCAGTCAAAATAGCCCCAAATAAAATACTACTCATACGCGCGGGTCTCTGACATCAGGCCCCCTCCTTCAGAGTCCCCGGAACAAGCATCCCTAAACCCCAAACCTTAAGCCCTCAAGCCCAGATAAATACAAATTGTATAGGGCAACAGTTAAAATGGAAACTCCGGCAAAAGTCGCTCAAAACTCTTGACCTGAACCCTATACAACTTGCATAAACCATCATAATGTACTGGGGTGTGTCATCTGCCCCCTATGTATCGAGAAAAACTCGCGTATGAAGGTCTACGCTATTCAGAGGGGATGGCAGGCACCACTCAGCCTTACTGGAGGATAGTCGGGCATAAGGGAATGTATCATATAGGGTTTATCTTTTAGGGTGTAGCGTTAACATGGAATAAGGGAATGCATCATGCAGGGATTATATGCTCTCTTTTCCTTAATAAGCGTAAGGAGGCTGTTGCCTCTCACGTCTAAGCAAGTGCGCCCCCTTCAGCATCGTCGTGGAGAGTTCAAAAAGTGCTCCAGTGAGGTCTACGCGAGTTCCTCAAGACAGAAGGAACCCTGGGTTGCTGGTAAGGAACTTACAGCAAGGATATAATAGAGGTTTTTAGTCCCCCTTAAGTAGATAGAATATGGGGTAGATGGGGATCTTATTCTAATATACCCAAATGTTAAAGCCATATTCTATTTACTTAATGCGGACTATCCCTATACTTAGTGTAAGATTCAGCGTCAAGGGGTCAGGGTTTAGCTTAGTTCGTATGAATGTACGAGAATTAAGCTATATCTACACTACTAACCAGGTCATATATTGCCTGGCATACCCAAGTTAACCCGAAACCCCTGGCCCTAAAGCTTAAAAATTCAAACCTCAAGCCCTAGCCCTTGAAACCTAAACCTGAATCTCCAAGCCCCGCGACCTTCTGGGACAGGCATAAACATGAGGAGTGGTACCCATCATAAAAGAAGATAATCCATAAACAATGCAGCTCCCTTCTTATGGGTTTTGCTGAACACCGCTCTATATTCCCTTCCCCCCCCAAGGCTTCTTCGTGGCTGACCTTATTTACCCCTTAACAACACCCTAGGGATCCAAGTACACAACTACTACCCACGGTAGGCCCTACGGCCTGCAAATGAGTAGTGTTTTTTTGG
>CAJNIZ010047747.1:0-12399 GCA_905231905.1 Symbiodinium pilosum | reverse complement strand
GATCAGGGTTTGGTTTAGGGTTTAAGGTCTTAACTGCTTAAAGGGGGTTTACATAGGGGATATTTTAGGGTACTATTGTAGGGGCTATTAACGGGGATAGTAGGAGTTTAGACTATTAGCTCATAGAGCCCTTAATTGAGGTATTTGCGGCCCCAAGACACAAGCTTACAAACCTAAAGGGTATTAAACTTAGGTCTTTGGCACCTTCCCAAGCCCCTCTATGACCAAGTGGGTTCTCCATGATGGGTGCGGACTATCCCTATGTCGCCCTAATCCCTAGACCTTAAACCCTCTATAAACCCCCAGGTAACCCTAAACCCTTTGATCCCTAAACCCTAAAGCCTTTGATCCCTTCCAAAGAAGCCCTAAACCCTAAACCCTAAACCCCTAAACCCTAAACCCTAAACCCCTACACCCTAAACCCCTAAACCCTAAACCCTAAACCCCTTAACCCTAACCCCTAAACCCCTAAACCCTAAACCCTAAACCCCTTATACCTGTAAGAAGAGCGTCTCCAGGATGAGAGGGAGCTCAAAGCTGTGTCCGAAAAACGTAATCCCGCTGCAATCCACCCCATATCCTTGGCTGATAGCGTTTGGGGCTTAGGGTATGGGGTATAGGGTTTGGGGTCTACGGTTTGGGGTTTAGGGTCCTACAAATGTTCTAGGATGTAAGTGGGCTAAGGGTTTGCGGTTCTACTGCATTCCCCGATAAATTGGGGCTTGGGTACCTACCTACAAAAGGTATAAGTAGGTTTTGGGTTTCGGGGACCGCCGTCCACCCCATGTCCTTTGCCAACATACGGCTCCTACATAGGATATAAGTGCGAGGGCAGCATGTAGTGCGTAAAACCTGGGCCTCATGGGTGAGGGGAATAGGCATCGTACTTGGAGGATCTCTTGACTTTGCAAGGGTACGTAGTAACAAGGATTGCGGGAATTGTAACAGGCGATATTGTGCATCCTAGGTAGACTTACTAAGTGGAGTGATGATGCAAGTAGTACATACTTAAGACTAAAACTGTTCATGGGCCACTTGCAACTCATACTGTTGCACCTTGGGGGGGGGGGGGTACTGATGCCTATAATGAAACCCTTAAGCCCTAAACCCCTAAACCCTTAAGCCCTAAATCCCCCAAACCCTAAACCCCTAGGGTTCAGGGATTGGGGTTTGGGCTGTAGGGCTTGAGGATCAGGGTTACTTTGTTGGATCATGGGGCGATCATCAATGGGTGGAGGCAACTGCGTATAAAAGGGTAAAGACAGGGGGGTATAGTGGGTGTATACACGGATCATGAAGTACAATCCCTGACTCTGGGATCTCTCATCGGAACGGCTTTTCACTTCAGGCTTAGGATTGATGGTCTTTGCGCTCAAACTGGCGCAATCAAGCGAGGGATTGGGTGCATGCTGTATTATGTTTCTACAACGAAACATTGACATGCTTCTAGTTCTAGTTGTTGAGGCGCCTCCCTCTCCCACATACACCCATACTCCCACATGTACTGTCTGCAAGCCTTTTGACGGGGACCCCACAATCGGTGTGGGGGGGTGGTAAGTCACAGCACCATAGTTCGTGGCTAGGGTCTTGAGCCCTAGCTCATGGTTTCGGGGTTAGAGCGCATTCAACTGGACCCTTGAGGAGGTTCCTTATAGACATTGTTTTGAAAACAAGACGACCCTTACGTAGAAAATAACATAAGTCAGTAAAAGGTAAACAAAACAGCCTGCAAGATTAATCCGCCTAATGGGCAAAAAACCACACGGAAAAGCTGGCAGAAAGATACCAGCAACACTATTCAGTTTTTGCAGCTCTCTTCTCCAGTTTTTGGCAGCTTTCTCAAGTTGGTTCCTTGCCTTGTCCTAGGACAGGAGCTAAGTTCATCCCATAGATATTTTTTGCAGCTTCTTGCTGTGTTTTAAAAACTTTCCTCTTTATAGGCCCTATACCTAAACCCTTAACCGTGTGCCTTTTTTGCAGCATGTTTGCGGCGATGCTCTCGGGCAAAGCTAGGTTTCGGGTCTCAGGAATTGGGGGCTAGGCTTTTCTGCAAATACGGTCTAAGGTTTAGGATTTAGGGCTTTTACATTTTTCAGTATTAAGAATATATTTGATACTATTGGTAAAATGAATGCTACTATGAATGAAAATGAAAATGAAGTCGGAATCGGCGAGGTAAAGACCACCCTATCTTAAAGGGCTCCCAAGTTAGTTATCTCACGCAGAGGTTCGCGGGAATTAGCAACTACTTGTACCTGGGAGTATAACCCTACTTCTGATGGGATAACCTATATAAAGCCAGTAAAGGTTTATTGTTGTCATGGTTACAATAGCAAGAAGCCCCATAAACTCCCAAGGAGGCTACTATTACACCCCCATGTTTCCCACATCTGCTCCGCATCAGTATCCTTAGCGTTGCCTATGCCCTAGACCCAAAAACCATTAAAAAAAAAAAAACCTAAAACCTAAAACCACAAAAAACTAAACCCCAAACACAAAAACCTGAAACCCCCCATATTGCCCTTCTTCGGACACAAATCTTGTGCGTGGAAGGGAGACTGAAAGAATTAGCCCTGGGCATTCAAAGCTGAAGTCTGCATCCCCAAATTCCCTACCCTCCCGAAAACTAACATGGAAACCCAAAAAGGACCCTATGAAGACTACAGTCCCTTTAAAAAGAGGTTGTATGGGTTTCAATGTTAGTTTGGGGGATTGTAGTCGCGCGGTTTAGGGTGTAGAGTTTAGGGTTTAGTGGGAAGCCCCTGCTTGCCAATTGCCACTTGGAGGGTCATGTAAGTTGGTTAGTAACCCCTATACGGCATATAATAACCCCAATTATCTCTATTATTAACCTACTTACTAAGCCCCTCTGCCTACCAATTGCTACAACCTCTGACCTCTGACTCCACGCCCGGAACTGAACCCTAAAACCCAAGTCCACATGTTCAAGGCTTAATTACCTCAGCTTGAATGACACGCAAGTACGTGAATGTCCACTATACAAGCTTAGACTGCCGCAACAGTGTGTGGGTACCTGAACCCTTGGGGCCAGTTACTGTCAATGGAGGACATCCTACACAGCCTTAGCTACCTTAAGTCTCTGGAAGCACAACAGTTTACGGATCTAAGGCGGTGCCAGATTTTGAATCCGTAAACCCTGAACACTACACCGTAAACCCTTAGCCCTACCTAAGCCATATATATATATATATAAGCATGCAAAATAATAGCCCGAAACCCCTAAAAGCAGCCCAAAGGCTATATTTCTACATACCTATTTTAGGGGTCCAGATAGATCCTGAACAGTACGCCAGTATCCAGCCGGACAAGCGGCTCGTGGCTGTACGGAAGTGGCTACTGTTGACCCGTCCCAGCACCTAGGGTTGAGGTTTTGGGGCTTAGGGATTATGGTTTGGGGTTCAAGGTGCAAGGTTCTGAGTTGAAGGTTGACGACTGGGATTGCAACCTGATGCTATGGTGGAAGAAGGAGGGTTTAGGGTTGAAGGTGTGGGTCTTCAGCCTCTGAATGCCTCCTGGCCCCCAAAGTTGTGGGCAGACCTTCTTAGATGCCATGCTATTGAAACGGATTAGTACTGAGCCTCCCTAGCCATAAACCTTCCCAATATTGTACCGCACCGGAGGTTTCAGTCTTGAGTGTGGGCTGTTACTCTGACTGAAGGTGCCCTGCACGGTTTGGTTCAGATCACTGACATCTCAGGATGCAAAGCGCTCAGGGCCGAGGGCATAGGACTCAGCACCCATGAAGACGGGCGGCGCCAGTGGATTGCAACTCAAGCAAGTTCTGCCTGTGGGCTGTGCACCAACCTCTATAAGACCATTCAAGGGGTGGACAATAGGATTATAAGTCCAGCTGTAAGCAGTTACTAAATCTCATGCACCTTGACGTAGATGAAGCGCTTCGACACCCAAAGCCCTAGATAGAAACCAACGAAAGACATAAAACCTGGAAGATGTGGACAGGCCATACAATATTGTTGATACTCAAAATCTTCATGAGTTTAGTGTACTATGGACCCTAAACCAAAAGACCTGTAGCACTATCATTCCCAACGCTTAGGAAACTTAAGGTCATGCAGCAGTTTTCGTAGCCCCCGTGATCTCTACATGTTCCCAGCCCTGAATCCTGAGCTGTTTATACGCATCTTATCGCAGGGCATCACAAAAGTGCATGCAAAGAGAATATATACTACCCTACTTAACCCTGCACGTTCCCTCTTCAACCCAAATCATCCCTAAAAGCTCTAATCAAGGAGGATCCTTGGGGGTAGTATAGGGGAGGCAGTAAGGGAACCCATACCCGAAAGAGACTTCGTGAGGAAAGCGAGAACGCACCGAGCGCTGCAAGTTGAGCAATTGCTGCCAGGAGGCATAGAGGTTGTGAGTTCCCGCCACGGACGCGAAGGGCATCGTGTTCCCTTCTGCCTGCTGAAGGACCCTAAGCCCCTAAATAATGATTTCCATTGTATTCTCCACTATCCCAATATCCCCAAAATGACCCCTATAAACCCCAATATAATACAACCCTAGTATTTTCCACTATCCCAATATCCCCAAGATAACCCCTATAAACCCCAATATAACCCTATTCCCCAAAATGACCCCTATAAACCCCAATATAATATAACCCTAGTATTTTCAACTATCCCAATATCCCCAAGATAACCCCTATAAACCCCAATATAACCCTATCTATCCCTTTAAAGGGACCTAGGGTCTCCATGTTCTTTTCCATTATCCCTATAAACCCCAATATATTCCCTCATCCCTTACAGGGGAGCCACAAATAAGATCCCTGAGGTGGGTAGTTTCTTTATATTCCTCCGACAACCTAAAACCCTAAACCCTCAACCCTAAACCCTTGACCCTAAACCCTAAACACTAAACCTAAACCCTAAACCCCATAAGACCCATAGCCGTTTGGAGTGGTGATCATTCTGGCTGTCCCTGTACTACCCAAGAGTTCCTGGGTTGTACCCCTAATGTCGTACTGCTAAAAGATGTCCCCAATATAGCCGGAATAAAGCCCTTATATGAGCCAATGTTGTCCCCTAGATTCCCTAAAAAGGATCCCAAAATCCAGGGGTACAACCCTAGGGGTACAAGCCTGAAACCCTTGAACTACTGCAACAGTAGTTCGCACCTCCCTATCCCTTCCACAGTGCAACAAGCCAAATAGCATCCGTGGCTGATTGGACCATCCTGCGACTTGACCTATTGCAGAAACCGAAAAAAGCTGGTGCACCGTATTTGGAGCGCTGATCATGTGAAACTCTTCCATGCAAGTTTTCGGATTACCCCAACTAACCTCAGACCCTGAACCCCAAAGCTCAAACCCCGAATCGGAAGCCCGCAAAAAGGCTCTGTGATCATTGGATCCGTACGCCATACTTGGAGCGTCATGGGGCCTTCGTAAATAGATCAATTATCCTCAGAAGCCGTATATAATAACACCACTTACCCAGGTCATTAACCTACGTACTATGTCCCCACGACCCATTTCAGGAGTTTAGACAACAGCTTACATGGAAGCTCAGATAGCCCCTTCCTGACAGGACTGTAAATCCAGTCAATGTAGGTCTCCATCAAGGCTTCTCTGAAGTTTGGGAAAAGCAAACCACGTGGGAAAGTTTGGGGTTTGATGGGTAACAGGCTAAGTTTGAGGATTCCACCTTAAACCCTGAACCCACATCCCAGTTTGGAAGCCTTGGTCCTCGCTTAGAGGTTCATAATCATATGGTATTAACTTGGGGTTGTAACTCTGCCTAGAACTGGGGTGCAGTAGAAAGAGTTGAAGTCGGTATATAGCTAAGCAGCTTCGAGTGCCATGAACCCGCGGTTTAGACTTTAGGGTAATCGGAAGCCTCATGACAGCAAAAGGTCCGAATTTAAGACGAGGCCCCCCAGTAAGTAACCCCTTAACAATTAGGGTACCCTTTCTCCTGAAATTCAGCTTTAATAAGGAAAATGCGTCATAAAGGGCAAAAGGGCACTGCTTCGGTACTTAGATGAACGTCTGATCTATAGTCTAACCACCTGGTAAACACCTAGTATCCCCTTGAATTACCCCTTAGGTAGTTTGCCTGTATCATCCCCTATATAACCCCCTTTCAAGGAGCAAAGACTATGGCTCATGTGGCCCTGGCCCAAGCCCCAGGCTACACCCTGAAACGCTTGATGGCTCAGACATAAGACCTACAACGCTCATAACCCTAAACCCTAATTACGTCCAAAACCCTGAACCCCAAGCCAGTAAGATTTATGCCCTCAACCCTGATCCCCAAGCCAGTAAGTTTTCAGCCCTCAGACCTGATCCCCAAGCCCCTAAGATTAAAGCCCTCAACCTTGAACCCCAAGCCTTAAGATTTAAGCCCTCAAGCCTGAACCGCAAGCCCTGAACCCTAAACCCTAAACCCGAATCCCTGAAACCCTCAATGCTAAACCCTGAAACCCTAAACCCTAAAATCCTGAACTCTAAACCCTGAAATCCTAGATCCTAAACCCTAATTCCTAAACCCTAATCCCTGAAACCCTCAACCCCTAAATCCTAAACCCTAAACCCTAATCCCTGAAACCCTAGACCCAAAGTCCCTAAACCCTAAATCCTACACCCTAAACCCTAAACCGGAGCCTGTAAGCTGCTGTTACCCTTCTCGGCATCCCCTGCTCCCGCAGGTGCCACCAAACCAGCTGTCGAGAGGACCTTGCAGCTTATGGTTGCATTTAGGGTTTAGGGCTTGAGGGTTTAGGGTTTGGGGTTTAGGGGTTTAGGGTTTCAGGGTTTAGGGTTTGGGGTTTAGGGTCTAGGGTTCTGGGGTTTAGGGTTTGGGGGTGTAGGGTTTCGGGTTTGGGTTTTCAGGGTTTAGGCTTTAGGGTTTGGTGGTTTAGGGTTTGGGGTTTAGATGAATTCTATTACGACGACTACGAGTGCTACTGCTGCTTAAATGTGCTACTTGTACTTAGCTCGATTTACCTTCCATGTTGAGATCAGTTATCTGCCTTCTGCGGCCTTATTAAGCTAAATGTAGGGGTTCGGTGAGACAAAGAAGTCCAGATGCCTGCTTAATAGTGCGCTATAAGGCGCATCTTCTGTTTGTGTTTTGTAAGGTTTGGTGAATGTCGGAGTGTGGGGCTATGGTTTTGGGGGGGTCGGAGTTAGGAGTTTTCAATGTTTCGGTCTAGGCTCAAAGTTTGGGGTGTAAGGCTCAATCTTTTGGAGGCCCCTCAGCAAAAGGGACAACACATGACAGGACACGTATAACAAGATAAAACAGAAAAGATAACGAGGTGAGGTGCAATCAAAGTTAAAGAACAGCAAGGAGATGTATGTAACTCGAATGATAATTAGCAGAGAGTGGAACTCACGCGAGCGACGAGAGAGAGAGAGAGAGAGAGAGAGAGAGAGAGAGAAGACAAAACAGACGCAAACCTATAACCCTAAACCCTGAACCTAGAAACTATACCTTCAACTTCGCAGCCGAAACCCTGAGCCACCAATACCTCCAGGCCCTATGAATCCCCTGCCCTAAGCTCGAATCCTTAAACCCAACACCATACACCCGAAGCATGATACCCCAAATCTTTAACCCGGAACCTTGAATCATGAACCCTAAACTTTAAACCCCAAAACTTCAATCTCCACGCCAACCCTTAACCAAAGAAGCGGCCGGGCTGGCTTGGGGTTTAGGGTCTACCTGAACCCGAAAAGTAGGTAAAATAATAGCTTAATAGCCCAAAACCCATTAATATAGCCCAAAAGGCCATTATTCTACATACTTTTGGGGTTCAGGTAGGGTTTAGTTATTTAAAATACTATACCCCAAAAGGAAGATATAATCTTACTCTTTAGTGGGTACCATAATATCCCCAAATTGCGGCCTCCAACTTCAGCCACGCCGGTGGGGGCTCGAGCTCCGGGTCCGGAGGACCGCGAGCCTCCCAGAACTCAACGAGCCGAGCGCACCTGAGTAGTGTGGGAGCTACCTTTGAAAGGGGCTGTAAAGGGTTTAGGGTTTTAGGGTTTTAGGGTTTAGGGTTTAGGGTTTTAATGTTTAGGGTTTAGGGTTTTAGGGTTTAGGGTTTAGGGTAAACTACGTGGCACTTAGGACCCCTACTAAGGGTTAACCCCTAGGTACCTATAATAGGACTATAAGGGAATCCTAAAGGGTTAAGCGTCTAAGTTCCAAGCTAAGTCCCAAGGAGTATAGAGGTATCCAGAGATTAGGAGTTCCCCCTGGTATCATCCCGTTCAGCAGGTCATTGTCGATGGAATTCAGAGCCATCAGGCCCGGTAGCGTGTCCCTGCGGTCCTGCAGCGATCCTTCCAACAACATCTGCGGCTGAATGGATGAGTACAGCTCGAGCAAGCAATGATTCTCACCCTCTTGTGTGCCTAGGTTGTTCATCTCTGCGCACACTCCCGCGGTAGCGATAATGCATCTCCAGAATGTACCAACATCATTGCGGGCCGGAGCCCGTCCGAAAAGGTGCTGCGGGTTGTTCCGGTGGAGAGCCGAATCTGTCGGCATTGGAGCGCTCATCTCTCTGAAGCCGGCCAGTGAATCCCTCACCGGCTCGAGGGTATAGGATTTAGGCCCAGGGTTGAGGACTAAGGGTGCAGGATGTACCATATGGACCTCTTAATCAGCATGGGGCTTGGAGGGAATACTTTGGGTAGCGGACTCTCAATTGAAAAAGATGAAGGAACCCTAAACCCTAAACCCTATTAACCGTTATGCCGAGGTCTAGGGACCTATTTATTCTGCATGAGGTATTGGGACCGGATAACACTAGAGCTTTACCAGAATTATGGAAGGATAATGTTGGTAGTTATTCATTCATGCTTCTGCAGTAGTGTTTGCAGGTGGTTGCCCCATACAATTAAGCCTTTAAGGTTTGCTTTGTGGGGGTTGCTTCGCGGCAGTTTGGGGGGTTGCCAGCGGGTTATGGAACCTGCTTATCAAGAGTTGCAGTGATTCGAGCCAACATGACCTATTTAAGATATATTGTGCTCGTTGCTTCACATCACTGCTTTGCCTGATGGAGCCATGTAATACCATTTTCTACTTATAAACCGTTTTGACCAAAGCGCTTTTTAAAGGAGGACATGTTTCGCGTCTGGAGAGATGTGAGCTACGCTCATAACCTAGGTTCCTCAGCAACCCCTTAATAATAAGGGTGCCCTTTTTCCTACGATTCAGCTTTAATAAGGAGACCCCCCCAAATAAAAAGGAAAAAAAGGGTATTGCTGGGGTACCTATGACGGCTGCAGGCTGCATTCGGGTTTAGGGTTGTTGCATGGGCTGGCTTCCCTTTTTGGGTCTGCCATAGGCTGCGCACACAACCGCGGAACGTAAGACAGCATGCTTTACCAACAGCCTTTCGTCGCCAAAACGTCGATTAGAAAGACATCGCCTATAATCAAATCTGGATCCTGAAACTTTGGGGCACATCTAGGCAGTTCTGAGAAATGCACCAGTTCGCCTTTGAATGCACTTGCAAAAGGCCGAACCCAGCCCTATCGGGCAGAGCATACCAGGGCTTTGTAAAGCTTCTGTGGTAATTTCCGAAATAGGGGGACCCAAATGTGGACTCCAAAATACGATGATCCTATGTTCATGGGGACCGCATAAAAAGAAACCCTAAGCCCCTAAACCCTAAACCCTAAATCCTATCATTTTGCGAACCGCAAGATGGGGCAAACTATCCATGTACAAGCCCAAGAAATGGGACCCTAAGGGTCCAAGGACCCAAATAATAGGGCTTTAGGGCCCAAATACCATTGATAGTATAGTATTTGGGCCCTAAATTCCCATTATTTGGGTCCTTGGACCCTTAAACCCTAAACCCTAAACCCTAAACCCTATATATCCCCCTATAGAACCCCTTTAAAGGGAACCCTACTATGTGGGTCCTTGGACCCTTAGGGGCAGGCACATGGCCCTAAACACTAAACCGCGCGGCTTCGCTGGGAAGGCAAAGCTCCCGAAGTTTAGGGTTGTTTAGGGTTTAGGGTTTAGGGTTTATAGGGTTTAGGGTTTAGGGGTTTAGGGTTTGGGGAAGTGAGCTGGAAAGTTCCATGAACGTCCAAGTAAACTCTCACCAACTTACATGTCTACATAAGTCTCCCCTCTAGAACTAACGAAGCTCCCAAAATACACCGAAACTGGCACAAACCACCCACGGTCCGAAATTCTACTGCACACCTTTTCCAGCTCCCAACATCTAAGCTCTCTGAAACAAAGCACGGAACCAGCCGCTCCAAAACACAAAAAAAGTTTAGGGTGTAGGGTTTAGGGCTCTTGGAGCTATGCAACTCATCTTACATGGGCCAGCTTTGCGAACAACATATCTTGAAACTGAGGCTTAGCAAGTCTAGAAGCACAGGTACCCATATAGGAGGTCCTTGGGTTACAGATAATATATATATATTTATACAGGGACTTAAGCACAGGAACCCAATATATAGGTAACTGGGCTTCTAGGGCAAGTCATGTCCTGCGTTCTCTCCGTCCCACTTCGGAGTGCTCCTCCCAAAGTCCTACATCCAAAGCCCTTTTTTCTATACATCACCCACAGCTCCTAACCCAGGACGCACCTCGCAAACCTCAGTCCTACAAAGCCCCAAGCCTACAGAACTCACAGTCAAAATCCAGCCTCATTTCGAAAAAAATGATAGATCCAGTCATGATTAGAACGCCGAATCTGTCCTAATCACTCAACCCTTAACTCAAACAAGCTAAGCCTTTCCCCTCCCTCCACCGTCTCAAAGCTTACAACAAAAACGCTTTAGACCCCTGCCACCGTTACGCCGTAAACCCTAAACCCTTAAACCCTAAACCCCTAAACTCTTCTCCCTTCTCGCCTCCGGGAAGGTGGCGGGGCTGGCCGAGGTGGCGCCGCCGAGGAGCGAAGCTCCGCGATCCAGTGCTCAGCATCTGCCAGGCTTTCCTTCTCTGTTTAGGGTTTAGGGTTTTAGGGTTTAGGGTTGGGGGCTTGGGGTTGAGGGTTTAGGGTTTGGAGTTTAGGGTTTAACGTTTCTCTCTGCTTTGGAGGCCCGTTGGGGGTTTGCCACAATTAGGAATACCTTTTTGGGGGGTCCGTAATAAGGACTGTAGTATTTGGGGGTCTATATTGGGCTCCCCTTACTTTGGGAAACTGCCGTCTACGGTTTGGCCGTTTTAGGGATTTAAGGGTTGGGATTTAGCGCTTAGGACCTTGGAGGCCCAAAATTCTTTTGATGGACAAGACCCTGCAACACCCAATGTGCCTAAATTCTTCGTATTCTAATATTATAGTAGACTTAAGGTCATGCAAGATTTCGTCCATGAAGTGTCATGAACCGGACATACCCTAAAGGCCCAAGGAATCAAATAGTAGATAGCTCGGGCCCAAAATGTCTCTATACGAACCCACTTGGGCTCACAGTAACCAAGAGGCGTGCCCAAGATACCTGAAGCTAAAACCCAACTAGACCCGTACTTAGGAGATTTAGGCAGCCTATACTTGGGAGTAACTACGACTATAACTGGTAGTTTCCACAACTTTAGATAGGGATCACAATACAGACTTGAAAATATAATTATCTTTCATATTAATGTTGAACACCCTTTACACGAGGGACCCGGTTTTGTATTTTTGGGGTGGAAATTATTGTGGATCGGGTTTGTTTGGCGGGGTCCGAAAAAAGTTGACTAGCATAATTTCTTACCTAATTTAGGTTTGGCGTAGCTAAGAAAAGCTCAAAAGCTTGCATCAAAACTACTTACATAATTCTGGGGGCCCATGTAGATTTAATTGGGCCTCAAATTTCGGGTCAGGCTCCCTATACTAAAGGGGGTCCAACATTATGGGAACCCCCGGAGCGGTAACACGGTTTTTTGGAAACCCTTATCCCTATAAGTCCCTACATAGACCCAGTTTCCACTGTTTTTTCCAAGTTGTCCATTTGATTCTTCGGTCTTGCAGTATTGGGTTATTATCCCTAAGCCCTGAACCCAAACCCTAAACCCTAAACCCTAAATCCTGAACCCTTATGACCCTATACCTCGGTGCTGGTTACAGAGTAGATTGAACAGACACAGAAAACTGGTGTGGCCCCTGCTTCTAGAACCATGTGTTGATTCAAGCTCAGGGCTCGGGATGTAAAGTATAGGATTTAGGGTTTAGGGTTTAGAATTTAGGATTTAGGGTTTAGGGTTTAGAATTTAGGATTTAGGGTTTAGGGTTTAGAATTTAGGATTTAGGGTTTAGGGTTTGCCCCATAGAATCCATAGAACGCTGCTGCTGGTGCTGCTGCTACTACTGCTACTACTACTGCCACTACCACTACCACTACCACTACCACGACTACTACGACTACTACGACTACTACGACTGCTA
>CAJNIZ010047746.1:17875-35081 GCA_905231905.1 Symbiodinium pilosum | reverse complement strand
GTAGCAGCAGCAGCAGCAGCCGCGGCGGCGGCGGCGGTGGCAGCAGCGGCAGCGGCGGCAGCAGTAGCCGTTGCGGCAGTGGCAGCAGAAGCAGTAGCAGATTTAGCACAGGTTTTTTTTCTGCATTCCCTATGGAAAAGTTGGGGACTGGTTCTTCTCCAGAAATCCGGCTATCGCTGCCTGAGCGCAGACTTCCGCGCACTTCTGAATAGTTCGCACACTTGCTTTGAGATCCATATTGTTCGAACTTGTAGCGCTTGTCTTAGACTCTCTAACCTCTGCAGCAAACAGTACGTTTTCCGAACCCTCTCTACTTATCGCTACCTGCGTGTCATGAAAAAACGTGGCCATAGAACATGACTCTTGTTTGGAATCTATTATCAAGAATGATTGGGAAATCGCATTGGAAAGGGTTTGCAAGCCACTCAGACTGCTAGTGTTGCTTCGCAAGCTAAGCTATGGGTCCAGGTGTCCGCACGAGTGCTGCTCTCAGACCGGATGCTGCGAGGTTCATGGGGGTATGGATCCAAAATTGCAGTGCAGCTCTCACGTCTGCGCAGTGAGGAACTACTCTTTTCGGCTGTCTAAGAGCATGCTTTTCGGTGCTTGTAGGGGCTCCTTCTCAATGACTGCATAGAGCCCTTTGCGCTCCCTACGAGGCATCTGTTTTACTTGCGTGTTACAGGAATCTGCGTGGGGGATTGGAGGTGCGGCTTTAGTTGGTGACGAGTGAGGTGGCCTTTATCTTCATTCATCCTTATCGCCAGCCTCATGTGTCATAAGGCATCGTGTCTCATGGTCATTCCTAGGTGGACAACGCCCGGAAATCCTCAGTGCATGAGACGCTGGGTTTTGAACCTTCGCCTGGGGATTCCAGTCCCTCATTTAGAGTCTTGCTGAACCTTCCTTGTATCATCTGGATGTAAATTGAACGGGGAGCGTAATGCTCGTCGGATTCATCTGACTTAGTTGTCCAGATTGCGGCGAAATTGCAAGCCACGCCGCAAAGCCTTGAAACTTCTGCTGGTGTGCTGAGATTTTGGTGCGAGGCATGCCCAGACGGAAACCAACAGCGCCTAAGTCATGCCTCATTCCTCCCTTTCTTGTGCAACGTGCTGCAGGGACATCAGGTGTATAGCTAGGGGCCGATTTCATGCATGGGACATCTCCTCTACCTACCTAGTTGCCACAGGCTCAGGAGCACGTTGAATATCGAGTTTGGAGGTACATTTAGAGCCTTGTGATCCTGGAGCAAACCCCACAACATTCCCAGAGCCCATATCCTTGCTCCTGACTGAGCACTGGGTGGAAATGACGGATGCCTGAGATGTGTTTGAGAGGGTTCAACACCATGCCAGAAGGATCAACGGCTGAGCATTCCTTGTCGATTGAAGTTGCGGTGACAAAGCACTGGCACGGATGACGAAGTCACAGCAGTCTGCAAGGGTCTGCATAGAGTTCCCTGCATTTACTTTTGATGCTGTTTGCATAGCACTTGCTTGAGGCCTGGGTCTCAAATTGCACGAGAATGTCGTAATCGGAAGGGCAACAACAGGGATTTGCCAGATCTTTTGCCAGGTTTCGAGAGTTGAAATGCTACAGCGGTAAGCCCTGAATGCTGGGCTCTTGACCTCAATCCCTGAGCCCAATGTTCTCAATTCATTGCTGTTGGTCCTTTGTATATGGCCTTTGTTCAGCAGACTAGCTGGCAGTGGTTACATGTGGAGTGTCCCTTTGCTATCCAGCAATTGGATAGGCAATGCCTCCCCAGCAGCAGAGTCAGAACACATTCAAAGACTTAGAATCATGGTTCCTTCTTCTCGGGTTAAACTGTGTGATAAATTACGAATGCATGCTGTTATGAACCCACTGTGGGGGTGGGCTCCAGGTCTAGCAGGTTGATTTCCTGGCAGGTTAGAACCTTTAAGCTAGTAGGACAAACAGCTTTCAACTCCACGCTCCGCCTCACGCATTCATCGAGCGTCCCCAAATCAAGGATGCTTCATATTGCTTCACCTAGAGGCAAATAAGAGAAGGCACGCTTTTTTGCATGTGGCCCACGCCATTCCGCGTCATGCAATCCTTCTGGGAGCCTAGGTGGTTTTGTGCGGCTTCCGCTGCAAAGTTGCGTAGCGAGTTTTGAGATAGCACAGAAGTTGTATCCTACACCTGCACGAAGCCGACTTTAAGCTCGAAACACTTAAAGCCTTCGTGGTGTCAAGCAAGGCCGGACCATCGGATTCCGGCTTTTCAGCGCCTTCAGCACCGTCCGCACCTGAGTCTACGTGGGGGGTCGCACCGTTGAGCAATAGTGGACCCTCCACAGCTATTAAAACCTCGTCCAAGCTGAGCGCATGGGAGTGAGGGCGCTTTACAATCTTTATGCTTGACAGGGTGACAAGGTGCATCATGACGTTCCTGGGTGAGAGCCCTTGGATGCTTTGTTAAGAATGGAAAGGAGCCAGGCAGAGGAGAGGAATGGCATCAAGGATGATTTCTGTAGATCCTTTGTGTGCCTCGTGACGGTACTTCTGGATTGCTGCACGCAGCAGTCACTCGAAAACAGGCAAAGCTCAGAAGCTAAGCATGGAAGCCCTGCCCCAGGTCCGCATTGAGAAAGCAAAAGCACGCGTGAGACAGTTCAGATGCCTTCATGAAGGAGCAGCTGAGGTCGAGTCTACCAGAGGCCCCGACGCGTCATGGCCTCAGTTGTTGCAGACTGGCTATAGGGAACTGTGTGGCTTGTGCTGGCAGAGGGTGGATGTCCAAAGATTCTTTGAAAGCCGCTGCCTTATGAATTCCCTGTTCAACTCCAGGGTTGAGCGCACTTTAAGGCTGCCATATGGGCCAGTGCCATGACATGTCCACTATCCTGCTATCCTGTGCGCAGAAGCCTTGTCAAGCTCGTTTGACGATGTGTTTTCTTGTCTCGTATGGAGGTCCAGGGATTTCAATTGCTTCTTCAGACTATCATCCTAAGATAGATTGAACATGCATTTTTCTCATGGTAGAAGGAAAAGCCCCTGGGGCACCAACGGCTTTGCCTGGAGCTTCCCCGCCAGCTGCGCCTGTGCGCACGGGGGCTCAGACTTTTTAGTCTGAGAAGGTCTAGGTCCAGGTCTCATGACTTGGGTCAAAAACTCCCGGGCTTGCGTACGAAGAGACAGCTCTAAGGTTCAGGCTTCTGGTGCAAGATCAAGTGATCATGGTAAGAAGTGGAGCAGTGGTCTTTTCAAGTACGGTTTCTGTTGGCTGCATTTCATTCCTGCGACGGTACGAGGATCTAGAGGGATTTTGGCATCTGCAGCGAATAGATGCAGAATCCACAAGCGTTTGCAAGATTGAGGGCTTGTTTAGGAATTTCCGTCAGTAGCTTGGCTAGCGAAGCTGAGCGGAGAGGCCCAGGACTGTGATGGCGCAGGCTCAGGATGTACAGCGAAGGGTTCATGGTGTGTAAAGGTTTCAGTGTCTGTTGTGCAGTGATTAGCAGTGAGCCTCCGTAAACAGCGTGCCTTGTGAGTTTGTGAGGGTTTGAGGATTTTGAACCTTGGCTACGGCGGTCTTGGGGTTAAGGGCCTTTGAGCGGCGTTTGTAGGATTTGGGTAGATCATCCAGATAATTTATCATGCCTTGAGAGTTGAGAGAGTTTGCCCTCAAGACAAGTCCCGCGAAAAGGACCCATTTTCTTGCAAAAATTTTCCGTTGCTGGTTTTCAAGCGCGTGCACTTCGAGATAAGGATTGCTGCATGTGGAGTCGTCATTTGACTCCCAGCACAATCCCTTTGGCCCCAAGGACCACGCATGCACACGCCAGTGTTATTGTCTTCTACGGTAGCAGCCAGCAACTTATTTGCTGGCACTGGCTTCCCTTGGAGCAAGTTTGCTGCACGCCGGAACGCCTCAAAACCAACGCCATAGCTCCCACACCTTGAAACACAGCTTGTTACTTGCCATCCATGATGACTTGCTCAATCTCCCACACATGTCAGTTCCAAAGTCAGATCTAGCTCCGCTTCCTATAGCACATGAATGGTACGGAAGCTGGTAGGATTTTGCAACCTTGAAAACCCAAATTGTCGCAGCCATTGCAAGCCAAGCAGTAACTGAAGTGAGATGAGGAGCAACGTCGATCGGGGCAGCTAGGTGCCTAGTAGACATATGTTTAAGGAGCAGAGGGCTTAGATGTAACTTGGGGCGCTGGCCTAAGGACCTGTTGCCCCAGCACCTCCAGTGCGTGGCGGGCTTGGAGAAGTGCAGGATGTAAAATCTGATCACAGGTACACCCTAAGCCTAAATGAACGGTTTCCCCTGGGCTCCCAAGCCTCCTCTGGCCCGAGCCTCCTTGCTTGGCTCACAGAAGGGGTCTTGAGTACATCCCAGTGTGCTGTTCTTGCCGTCGGGCTTTGGGCCGTGCAATCTGTTTATCATTTTTGGTGCGCTTTCCGGGGCAGGGGGGGGGGGAATTTTTCAGTTCCCATTCTTGGAAGCCTTGGGGCCTCTAGGACTGCGATTTCGTTCTGTCCAGACTTACGGCCCTAGAGCCTCCCTTCAACTGCTTAGAACCCAAGCTCTAAAGCTTCTTGAGAACGTTGGAGCCTGAGCCCAAACCCTGGAAGCTTGCTGTTAGCTGTACTGGTCTTTGTGCTCCTTCGTCTTTGGTTTTTGCAGAGGGGAATGGAGCGGAAGAGATGGGGACACGGACAACAGGATGTCACAACAGTTTGTAAGACTCGCGCCCTATCGCCTGACATTTCCAACCCAAGGGCTAGATGGGGCAATCTTTGTATGCCCATTTCAAGCATGTGGATGTCCTGTGCCCCACTATAGAGTAGCAGTTCACATCTCTAGCAGCTAAACACTTAGGCTGCCCTAAGCTAAGCATCGGAAGTCAATGCCAAGGTCCAGCCCCTGCTTCGAGTCCATCCTCAGCAGGCAACGGAACCGGATGGGAGGGGGAGGGGGATCTTTGGCGGGCAAGACTTATGTTTTGTAACCGTCCTCAGGCCAGAGGAGAGGATAGGGACGGGAGCTGTAGGGCTCCGGTGCATCACCTGAGGGAATGCTTGGCTCCAGGCTTTACCGCAGGATTCTGTAGGAGATTTACCGACTTCAAGAGAGGTGGCACAGGATTTAGTTTGGGCACCTGAGCTATAGGGTGCTGCAGACCGGGTTTAGGAGCTAGGACAGAAGCAAGAGAATAGAAGTGTGTACAATTCCTGCATAGCTTCCACAAGTCCCCATCCGTGCCGGTAAAAGCCTTAAGACCCAATTCACAACTCACAAACATCATGGTCGAGGCTATGCTGCGCCCACGGCGTCACAACCGGAGCCGCAGACCGCGCCACTTGAGGAGGAGGAGGGGATCTGTTTAGTGATTTTCGTTTTTATAGGCCATATATGACTGACTGAAAGCAATTAGCTTGCCAAAGAGTAAGACTGTATCGGACTATCGAAGTTCAGGGTATATATGTAAGTGTACGACGAGGGCTTCATGGTTGCATGGTTGCTGGCACCGCGAGCACTCAGATGAGGACAGACGGCCTTGAGACTTTCTGTTGTATGCGTTGTGTTTCTTTGGAGGCAGGTATCTGCAAGATGCCCATGTATGTTTGGCTCTGGGGTTTGGGGTGTGTGTCTGTCCGGATTTGCGAGGAGTGTGCCGAAACCAGTTTGAGTCTCTCGCCGCTGAAGACTGATTAGAGCCGAAAGCAAGATGTTTACCAGGTTTCCCATAGCAGGTATTGAGATCTTAGGTGCTAACGCTTTGAACCCGGACATGTATAGCCCATCCTTGTTCACGCTTCAGGTTTGGGCTCAAAAGTATGAAGGTCTGTGCTCATAATGTGAAGTCGCGTTCCCAACATGTTGCCCATCCCTTTAAATTCTCTCCTCTTGTCTTGATCCAAAATCATTCCCCGCTTGAGCAAAGAAGTTCTTTCAAGTAAGCTTGCGGCATGAAGCTGCGCCTATTGCAGAAACAGGAACAGATGAACCACTACGCTGCTGCGAACTTCAGCGGCCCAAGAAACGTGACACACACACACAAAGTTATCAGAGCAATCCCAAGCCTCACTTGACCTAAGTCCTCCGGGCTTTGCCTTTGGAGTCTACGGGAGGATCACGACGAGTCCTGGAGGCAATACATCGAGGTCCAGCATCCTGGTGGTTCGCAGAAGCCTGGAGACATGGAAACCCTAGGATTTCTTGAAATAGTATCCCAATTATGGAGAATCAAATGGAAAAAGATCAACGAAATGGACACTGCTATATGTAGGGAGATTTTGCAAGATTCTATTGCGGGTTGGCGTTCAGGCTTGTGATGTTTCCATTTCATGGTCTTCCTTTTGGAATTGTTATTTCTCATTTTTGCAGAGCGGTTGCATTTGCTGTGTTGGTGGAATTGGTAGGTACCATCACTAGCTTGCTTTGGAACTTTTCAGCCCTTCACTGGGCGTACTTTGCAACAGTTGGGAACCTCAAAGGTCTCCCCTGAGTGAGCTCTGCGGTTCTTACACAGGTACAACGGGGTATTACTGTTGGTGGAAGGCTGGGGATGAGCCCTCGATTGCCAAGATTAATATACAAGATCAAAAGGAAGTACCACCGCTGAGCGCTTATAGCTTTGGGATGTGGGGTTTGTTTCTCTTAAGCAACGCTTGCTCAAGCACTTGACCGAAATTTCAAAAGCCTATAGACCCCACCTCCCATCACACAGCCTGATTTCAGCACCCTCATAGCTGAAGCTGCCAAGAGATCAACTGCACGACTTGCCTTGATTCATTCCCAACTGTAGGCTTTGCATCGGGAATCCAGCTCCTGGATGCCTGAATGCAAAACCCGGAGCTCTAAATCCAAAACCAGCAAGTGTGTCAGGAAGATAGCGAAGATAGCGTACCAGTTGCCGGAGACTGAGCCTTTCACGGGCTGAAAGCATGTCGCTGATGCGGTACATGGGGAGCCATCATGGGGTTGCCACATTTCTGGGTCGCGGGAAACGGCATCCTCATTGTGAGAAGCTACCAGAAGGATGGCTTTGATATGCACATATGTATATAAGTACAGAGTGAAGTCACCTGTGTTTATAGAAGGGATTAGGAGCACAGGGAGTTCAAAACTGAGATTGGCACGCACCTCCAACAGTGACTGATTATCGTTTATTACTGGCAGATGCTTTTGTACGCCGTGGTGGACGGACCCTGAAGTTGGCCCCAGAAGTCATGATTGCTCAAGATGACACATGAGGTTTGAGAGTAAACGTTTTAGATCAGCATCTTGCCGCAAGTGGCTTGGGAACAACCTCATGGGTTTTCCATGGGTGCTACCAGGCTACCACATAGCTTAAACCTTTGCATTCGGGGAGTTCCAAAGCAAGGTCATTTCTATAACTTCTGTAACCTTTCGACCAAGTAGGATGGAGGTCATTTCTGTTCAGACCCAGTGGCCCCGCTCTGGTGACGGACTTCGCCGTGTGTGATTCACGACATTAGTCGGGAACCGTGTATTGTTGGTAGGTCCGGTAGGGGATCAAGCGGGCTTTTGGGCGTGCGCCTCACATCTCGGATTTTGTTCTTTCTGAATCCCAAGCAGGTGGATTCTGCGACTTGCCGACATGCCTCATTGATGCTTTGTCCGGGTCGGGCAAGTGGCCTCAAAACCCCCAAAAAAACAGATCTCCCGCCCCAAGGGGTTACATGGGTGTCACCTTTCTCGGGTTGCGAAAAGCTTCGCGATACCTTGGGCACGTGAGGACAGCCACAACAAACATAAAGATAATGTCAAGGACATGCACCCGGGCAAGCTCTTTCCCTGTCAATTTCCGCCTCTGCCCGGACCTCCGCCTTTCAAGGTCTCTCAGTCCCACTCTTGCTTGCCTCCACCTGGGTACGCTCAATGCATCACAGATGCCAAGTGGCTTCTATGGGTGGCCCTTGCTAAATGCCCATAACTCGAAACCTCGGGGCAGCAGCTCAGGCTGTCCTTCGCTTCCCCTGAAACCTTTACGAGACTGTGAAGGACAGCTGAACCCCTATACCCTGAACCCCCAAGCCTTAAACCCCATACAAGTCAAGGGATCACTGAGCTCTCCCAAGGACTCTGGAGATGACTCAGACGCGGGGCCCCAAGCCATGACTTCTGTCACCGCTTGAGCGCAGGAAGGTTCGCTGGTTTACTTGCAGGTCCAAAGCTCAGGGTCAGAGTCAGCCACGTGTGGGGCCATAGTGGTTCTGCGGGAGTCACACGGAGATTTTCGGTTTATGAGAGATTGTGGGTGGTAAAAGCAGGGCTGCAGAGTTGGAAACTCGAGTACTTATGTAGGGTACTAAGTGAGTCTACCCTTCATTGAGGTACGCTTTTGGCGTCACCGTACTTCCTAAACCTCAAGCCACAACCCCCAAACTGGAGCTCTATTTCAGCATCCGGTGAGTTGTTTGTTCTTCCTTCCTCTCCGCAGCTTAGTCCGGAGCAATGAGTTCCAGGTTCTGGGACTGGACGCTTTTTACCGATCGGTCGGATTTTGGAAGCCTGCTGTCCGCTTTTGTCGGTGGCACTTCATAGGCCGTTTCGCTTTTCCCGAGCGATGCTAACCAGACGCGCGAGCAGGCTGACATGCAATCTCAAAGGCCCCCCTAGCAAAGACTATATTTGTGGACAGAACGTCGTACCCGTGTCGAGCAGAGAGGCAGCGGCCCAATGTAGCCGACCTAATCACCCAACCCGACCTGACACAACCCAACTGCCCAGACCAGCTCGGCGCCTATCCAAAGAGAAAACCCACTTCTACTGGCCGGTCCAGCAAATCCAGCAATACACCTCTTCCCCAAGCAGGCCTGAATCGCCCTGAATCCCAGTCAAAAGAACCCTGCAGCATGTTTTGGATTCCGTGCTTTGCGGTTTGGAGTATGGGATTTCTGTTTCATGCTTTGGATTGAGGATCTCGGATTTGACCTGGAATGGTTGGGTAGTGCCAGGCTGGAATGCATGAAGAATATTGGAGCAAGATAGTCACGTAGTATGTATATCACCTACAAACGCGTGTAAGTTAGGCTCCGGATCGCGTTTGGTCATATGCAGGGCATCACTGACTGTCGTTTAGCCACCTGATGCAGCAGTTCCACCCTAAGCACATATCCATGAGGCTGTAAGTCAGTAAGCGGCAGGGCTCATCTCGCAAAAAGGAACAGCTGTCACTGAGACTCCAGATGAGGCGGACACCGCTGCGCATTCTGGGGATCGTCACAAGAACGACATGGAGCTCCTGTTGAAGATGCAGGTGGGAAGCATCAGGTGCAGTCATCGCAAGCAGATCGAAGATAAGCAATCTCAGGAACGTGTCAGGGCCGCAATTAAGTCTAGGGTCCCTTGACTGAGCTTCTGCTGGACCTCAAACATCTACCAGAGAAAGCTGCAATTATTGTTGGGGGTTAACTGCAGAGAAATTCAGCAACAGACCACGTTGGCTGTTTCATGCTGATGCAATTCTGAGATAGCTTGGCTGAAACGTCTCATCTCCGTGTTCAGGACCTCTATCCGGAAAGCTGGTATAGACTAGCATAGGGTCATTTGAAAGGAGCCTCAAGCAAACGCCGTTATTCAGATTTTGTCCGAGGGGGGCGGAGTCATCCTTGTAATCTTGCATTTGGATAAGTATGCGGACTAGGTTCTGAAATATGCACAGATTCAATCAATTTGGGGCATGCCCAAACGTGCCTGTAAGTCCCTCTTCTCCCCGAAATCGCATTCTGTGCGTTGCGCAGGCTAAGGCTGCACCGAAAGGCCCCCTCGTCAGGTTTGGGATCGACTTGTTTGGGAGTAGAGCGCATATTGAGTTTAGTGTTGAAGTTTATCAGGTTCTTGTGTCTGTCGGAGTTGAGAGTTTGAATTCAGGTTTGAGGTGGTTCCTCATGTTGTTGATAGCAATGCAATTCCTGAGCAGATCAACCATCATCAAAGCCTTCAGATGGCGAAGGGTTGACAGGGCTTCAGAAGCGCGATGAGAGCATGTTGAACACCAAGTCTCAGGCAAGAAGAAGCCACCTCCGCAGAGACCACACATGAACATTGTGTAGGGACTTGCCCGAGAGTTTTGTTTGCACTTTTTGCGGATTGCCCCAAGGTCTGCATGCCAACATCTCGTAACATCTTTCGTTACAGAACAATTTCCGCTCAGCCCGACTTCCAAAACCCTGGCCCTGATGATTTAATGCTGACACCGTTGCCTCGGGACTTCTACGTTGAAGACCCTAAACGGAGTTTTCCTTGAACTCCAAACTTTCCACCCTTTGCTTCCTGCCGTATTACACACCCCGAATGGCCAGAAGCTGAAATGTGCCAACAAATCGCTCGAAGAGGAAAGTTAATCACGTGTCCCGTCAGATGTTCAGCTGACTGCACCGGGAGGTTCTCGTGACTCAGAATCCCCTGATCCCCGCCGCAGATGTTCGTATCAGAGATAGCCTCCTCCATTACGTGCGGATACACAGCGCGCTACGGTGGATGGGGCGTTCATGTAGAGGGAAAACATTGCATACCAAACTGGGCTGTTGGTGAAGTAGATTCCTGAATCCTGAGCATGAATCCTAAGATGAGCGTTGACCACCAATCCCGGTCTGCCCAGATCGGCCCAAAGCGAAAGCCGAGCTGGAGAGTGACATGCTTGGTTCGGATGCAGTGAGGGTTCACAAACTTTGGAACCCCAATGTCTAAACACCCATTGTCAAGAGTCTTGGAAGGGAGTTAAACAGCACCATGAGTCGCAGCGTGGGAAAGAGGCCAGCCTCAGCTAGGCGACTCCTGCACAATAAAGGGCCCGAGGTCAAAGTGAAGACATACGATTTCAGATGGAAGTGTGGCTTTGAGATTCGCAGGCCACATACCCTTATCTGGTTCCGCGTTTGGCTTCAGGAGATGGTGCGAATTCATTGCGAGCACGTTCTGCTGAATACTTTGACTCGAGCTGTGTGGTGATGGTGTCAAGGATTGAACGTATTCTCAGCCTTCGAGCCTTCCTTGGGTCACATGAATGTTGAATTTGAGACGCCTGTCATTGTGCTGGAGTTGCATCATATCCAAAGTCCCTGTGCCCAATCCTTTCAACTTGAAGATGCATTCGATGCATTCCCGACATGAGCTACTCCTCAGGAGGCCCTGGACTCGTTCTAGCTAATTGAGGAAGGCAAACGCTGAGGTGACCAATGGCTTGTTGTCCTTCTTCCCATCTTGCAGACTGCTTCTACATATCATTCGCTTGCCATTGCGAATGCAGATGTGTAGGGGGGGGGGGAGGGGGGCACTTGATCGGCGGGCAATTTTCCCAAGGTCAGGCTGCGGGTTTTCAGCATCGAGGTCTTCAGTTCTCAAGCTTTATTTTTCCTCTAGCGCTTTCTGTGTTTCAGAGGCTCTGACAGCCAGCCGTTGACAGAGGCACCTTCCATCCTAGAAGCCTGAGCAGGAGGACCTTGAGATAAATGCCAGTGATAGAAAGGGAGCACAACGCTTGCAGAAGTCATAGCGTTTGGGGAATTCAACGAAGCCCCAACCATCCCCAACCCGAACCTCACACCCTATGACCCCACAAGCCCAAGTCCAAGCCCCCAAAGCTGAGCCCACTCAATCCCGCGTCCTAGACTCTGAGCCACCGAGCCTTGAACCCTCCCACTTGACCGCATGGTTATCGGCTGAACAAAGATTGCAGCCTCGTGTCATCAAGCACTCCTCAGCAGTTGAAATCTTCAAGGTGATAGCGTCGCTGGTTCCACTGGTGGCCGTGAGGAGGCGACCAAGAGCATAGCATATTCGGGCTTTCCACCCTGGTTTTCAGAGGTTCTGTTGATAGAATTGGTGGGTGTGGTCTTGTTGAACTACGGAGGAAGCATTTTGCGGATGCAGGTTTGGGGGAGTATAGGGGTGGACGGGGTATTGAAACGCAATGAAACTCTTATATGCAAAGCTGTAGGACCATGCGACACTCGAATTTGGCTGGGATTCGGTACCTTTGGCGCAGGGTTAGGGCTGTGTTCTTCGACCCGGTAGTGTTTACAAGCCCGCTGGGAAAGTTGCTTCAAGTCACATATAGAGCTAAAAGGCATCACGGCAAAAACGTACCAGATTTCAACTTCGTGCCCAACAGCTTCTCGGCTTAGGGATTAAGGGTTTCGGGCTTTCGCAGCATTGTCGGGTCGTCATGCCTAACTTGGTTTGCTTTCTGTGCTTGCTGCTTCATTTTGCAATGAGTCACAATACTACGACTGCTAATCAAACTTCAAGAAGCAGCTCACCTTTTCCGAGCTCTTGACAAGGCCGCAGCGAAGTATTCCCTAGTTGTGACCATAGCGGCCCTGTGCAGCAATGTTTCGTTTGTCAGTCCTGTGATGTCTGAGTGCTGGGACCCACGAGTGAGTCCAGCAGAGCACGGCTAGATTCAGGATTGAAGAGTTTTGTGCCTCAGTTGGATTAGCTTCAGGCCTTACAAGCCTGGCTTTGAAAAAATAATGGTGCCTACTGGAGTAGTGGCGCGGCTGTCTAGAATGATACCCATGTGATTCCCATCCATACCCTTGCAATTGCAACTACGTCATGGCGTCTCGTAGCGCTGGCGCAGTACCGCTACGGATGGGCATGTCATTTGATCATCTAACTTTTGCCAGCTCGCAACCTGAAGCACCCAATCCCTGCCGCCTCCCTGCCATTCCAACCCATGAACCCCTCAGCCCAACTGCGAAATAGGACATCCGCAAACAGCCGTATACCAAGACCCCAAAGGAGAGGAACCTCTGATAATGATATTATCATAGGAGGCATCCTTGGCCTGGGCGGAGACAGGCAGAGCGGCCACAAAGCTACGGGGCTTAAGGATTAAGGGATGAGGTTGCAGCGGGGCGCTCCAAGAAGAACCTTTCCAACTTGAACAAGCCTTGCCAAGGACCATGCCCCAGACACCAGGGCTTGATTGGGTCTCGAACCAGGATTCATTCATTTGTCAAAGGTGCGCAGCTGCACGTATACGGCTTTGTGGCATGCACAGCCTTTCCTCGGGAGTTAAGTGTTTCTGGGCGATTAGATCCAAGGCACTTTGCCGATATATGGATGCAGCTCTAGACCCTTGCCTATTGTAGCAAGACAGGGGGCAGGACTAGGTTTTTTTATTTTTACATTTCCATGCCATTAAGTGCCTGGCAAGATTGATTGTCATCCTACAGCAGAGTGAGAGGAGATTTGGACAAATGTTCTCAGATTCCCTGTATAAATCCCCATTCCTGTCTCATAATATCACGACGGCTGCAAAACAGTCCCATGCGCCAATTACAGGCGGGTTGTTGAAAGGAGGGGAGTCCCTGATAAGCCTTCTGTTTTACCCCCCCACGAACGTACCAGGCCTTCCAGAGAGCCGTCTGGGGAGAATTAACGGCGCTACCCACCTGATAAGCGGCGACGCATTGAAGCGATCACAAAGCTTCGGAACCGTTACATGTTTTTAAGCACTAAGCGTCCGAACTTCTTCAAACCTTGATCCATGCAGCACAAGCCATGTCAACCTGACAGGTAAGACAGATCAGTTCTCCCCTCCCGTGCAGAGCTCAGTGGGATTGTCGAAGGGTCGTCTTGTGGGCTTTAGGGCTGTGGTTTATGACCTTAGGAACCAACGCAGGAAACCTCGTCATAGGCTCTACCTACAGTTCCAGAGGCTTTAAAAGCTGGAAGCTCAGCCGCAAGTTGCATGCCTTGACTTTGTCTGTCGAGTTGTGGTTGCCTGTAAGCATGGACAGGATTACTTGGAGCTGCGCCTTGAACGGTGTTAGTTTTAATTAACACAAGTTCAGGACTAAACCATGTCAGGTCCTGCTTGCAGCTGTGGGGAAGGCCGTTTAAGAGAGGCTATGTGATGATATCGCATATTGTATGGTGCTATTGTTGGGGGGATCGGTGTAGTTTAGCAATCTTTTTATGGACTCTGTAGCGCAACAGAAACCCCATCAAGCCTCTGGGCATTTGGATTCTAGCATAGAGTGGGAGTAGAAACGTTCAGTCAAGTTGCTTGATGACAAGATTGGAAATTGCCGATGCCTTGTTTTCCTACGGAGACCTGTGCATGCCAGCAAGTCTGATGTTGACGCTGATGCTATGGCACTGGGGTGTCACCTCAGACCCCTACCACCTGCATTCGTAGAACGTTGCCAGGCGGTTCGCCAGGTTCATGGGGGTTCGCGGAACCTTCGCGGATTTGTAGAACCCTTGGGTGTCAGTAGAACGCGTTCGCAGAACCCAATTTGGGGTTCGGTGAACCCTCCGGGGTTCGGCTACCTCCGGCCATTGGACAAACTTCGGCTTAATCTTGGGGGCTTACTCGCAGAGAGGTGTACGCATACATTCTTGAGAGTTCCAGCCAAAGCCTTGGCAGGCGCAGCGTATGTTCCCTCAAAATGGGTGCTCCTGTAACAATCACGCATTTATCATGCACTGCCGCGCCGTCGGGAGCCCAAGAAGCTTCTCAAAGAGGAATTTCGATCGATTGCATCGACAGACGCGGAAAAAATCGGTGCTCTGTATGACGGACATCAGACCTGGGATTTTGGTCTCCTGGTGCAGGAGATCAAGGCTTTGGGGAAGCGGGCATGTCACGAAAGCTGGGAAAGACTGCAAAGGACGACCTGAAGCCTTAGCGGCTTAGCGTTTGTGGAGGTCGCTCTTGAATGATGTAAGGGAGAGGTCCCTCAGACTGCAGGAGCTTGTGCTAGTGGGTCTGGCCTAACATGCAATGGGGTCAGGCATGTCTGTCGATGTCGACCCACCAAAGTTGTTTTAGTTAGGCGGGTGTTCCGTCTACCTCTGTGGTATCCAGGTGTGCGTGATTCAAGCTGGGACTCGTGTTAAAGGCTCCGGGAACTTGGCTTAGGGTCGTTAGGCTTGATGTTGCAAGATGCAGGACCAGGTCGTGGGCCAGTCTCAAACATAGAGTGTGGACAGCTGCGCCTTAACAGCTATCTCGTGCTTGCTTGCCGGGCTTTCGGGTTTTGAGTCTGGTGCTGCAAGAGGCATCCTGTGAAGACTTTCCTGGCAGCACAGCCTGAAGAGTCCCTGCAAGTCACCCTGCAGAGCAAGTTGAGCTTGAGGCTATTTCACGAGTGGCCCAATTGAAGTGGCACTACAAAGACTGCCTAGTATGCACTCTTGCGAAACCTTTCACTGCATGTGTCCTTGTCTTGAACATCTAGGTAACCTGATCGCCCCAGCCCAGGAAAGCCAAAACGGAACATCCTGAGCCCTTGCCCTACGCAAGAAACCCTGACTCCGACCCCGAGAATTTGTTGTTGAGTCTTCGGGCTTCCTGAACAAAAAATTCGTCTCTTGGGGTTCCCGAGAAACATGTTGGGCGTCATCGCTTAGGGTGTTTGTAGCCTCGCTTTGAGACATTCTCATATCTGGCATCTGCTGTGTAGATCTCCTTGGATTTGAGCGATGCCTTCAACCTAGGCCATTGCAGGAGCGCCTGAAAAGAAGAAGGGCATCATGTGAGGACCCTGGTTCCAGGGATTCGAAGAGGTAAATGTAGGTGGGGTCAAGCCTAGGGCCTAGAGCACTGCGCCGTCGATGGATTGTATGCGCCTAGCCTTTGGCCTCATTAGTTGGCAGTTGGGGAGGGAAGAATGTGTGTGTGGGTTTTTTGGTATTTGATCTCAAAATGCAGAATGTTGTGCACCCAAGGCTGGGATGCTGAATGAACTAGTTGCGGGGTTGAAGTTTTGTTACTCCTTGAGACTTTACAGGAAGGACCCTCTCCGCTCCATCAACAGTTCAACGGGCCTTACGGCACTGTCTGAGCAAGACAGCTTGGGCGGCATGGTATGCCTCAGGCACTCGACACCAACATCTGTGATCTGGATTATGATGCTTGATGCTTAGCACAAAGAACGATCTTGGATATTCAGAGATGTTTGCCAGTGCGCTCTCGACACTTGCCCTGACCAGCTTCTTCTCTCCGCTGCTCCTTTTCTTGTGAGCATCATGAATGAATTCCTGCTATCGTCCTGGCTAGGTCTTCTTTCCAAAGCAACTTGCATGAGGTTTCACATGAATTGTCCTTGCTGTCCTTGCTCAACTTCTCTCCTTTTGCAGGCCATGGGAACCGCGGCAACGTGTGCGAATTGCTTGTTTGGGCATGCGGCATGCAGTACCTCGAACGCCCTACTTGAGCATGTTACAGAGTGGGCCAGCATGTCAGCCGCGTGCAAGTACTCACGTCTCGTACAAATCCTGTCTATTCAGTTTTCATTCTTTTCGGAGAATTTCTTGCTCCTGAGTCCTAAATTCGTAGACTCCAGAAATTTTCTTGATTCCTCGATTCCTGGGTGAAACCCCTTCCACTGCAAAGTAATTGTTAATGGGGCTTATGTTCCTCAACGAGAGCTTACAGCACCTTATAGTCACCCTAGGAATCATAGCAGTTTGAAGCATGCAGGGCTGCTTCGACTGGCAGGCGTTTCCATCTCATTTGAGAGAACTGCAATCGAAGCTTGAAATCCGATACATGGCCTGGGTCCTTACATCAGGCTTAAAAGTGCAAGGTTTCGTTGCTCCATTGGGGTTCTATTTTCTTATAATATAGTTAGATACACATAGTGAGATGTCCTGTTCTTGTCAGAGCGACAAATGCTGCTCACCTCCATCCTAGCAGACGAAGCTAAAACATCACCTGTCAAAATCCAGCAGCACCAGTACCCACCCCTTCAGGTTTTGGGATGTACCAGGAAAACCGGCTTAGGGTCAAGCGTGAGGTCTTAGCCTCTTCGGGGCTAAAGAATGTCACGATTTCTGACCTGGGTCTTGGAGGGATCTCAAGCATCTTACAGGCGGCCCAAGCTTTCTGCAGTCCAAAAACAGATTTTCGGGAAGCTATCCAGGTGCGTTAGGCTCCTGCTTTCTTCTTCTTGCCGTACCCAAAGGAAAGCTGGCGTGCCCATTCTTAACTGGCTTTCCTAGACACCGCTGGCCGGGTGTCCGGCTTGAGGCCTGCGGGAGAAGATGGGAGCAGTAGCCGCTGAGAGTGGCATAGTTGCCCCTGACCGTTGGAGCCAACGCGCGCTTGCTGGTGGTGGCCCCTGCAAGTCATTTTGAGAAATTGGTGAGCAGGGATCGCAAGCTTCATGCAGGGGAGGCCTTCGTGAGATCTTGGTTGACTGTGGGTTGTGTTTGTGTTCGTGTTGCTGCGGAA
>CAJNIZ010047746.1:1849-13421 GCA_905231905.1 Symbiodinium pilosum | reverse complement strand
GTTTAGGGGCTTTAGGGTTTAAAGTTTAGGGGTTTTAGTGTTTAGGGTTTAGGTGCTTTAGGGTTTTAGGGTTTAGGGGTTTTAGGGTTTAGGGGCTTTAGGGTTTAGGGGCTTAGGGTCTAGGGTTTTGGGGTTTTAGTGTTTAGGGTTTCAGGGTTTTTGGGGTCTAGGGTTCAGGGGTTTTAGGGTTTTGGGGGCTTAGGGTTTGAAGGTTTTGGGGGCTTTAGGGGTTTTAGGGTTAAGGGATTTTAGGGTTTAGTAGGGGTTGTGGGGTTTAGGGTTTTGGGGGCTTGAGGGTTAAGTGCTTTTAGGGTTTTGGGGCTTTAGAGTTTAGGGTTCAGAGGCTTGAGGGTTTAGGGTTTAAGAGTTTTAGGGTTTAAGGGTCTTAGGGTTTAGGGGGCTTCAGGGTCGAGGGCTTAGGGGCTTGAGGGTTTAGGATTTCGCGAGTCTGTCCGCTTGGTCGCGAATCTTTGGTGCGCGACTCGGTCCGGGTCAGTGCGCGAATCTCTGGTGCGCGAATCCGACGGTTTAGTGCCCGAATCCTATTTTTCGCATAGTGCGCGAATCCGTTCTTTTTTGGTGCGCGAATCCGTTTTCCATTGTGCGCGAATCCTTCGTGCGCGAATCCGACGGTTTAGTGCGCGAATCCGTCCGCTTTGGTGCGCGAATCCTGTGTTTCGCATAGTGCGCAAATCCGCTTGTTTGGTGCGCGAATCCACTTTTTTGGTGCGCGAATCCGTTTCCAACCTTGCTCGTATGCCGCACACCCTACAAGGAAGGAGGTGCAAAACGGGCAACATAGCTGACTCAAAGTCTCTCAGAATGCCCCCCTCACCCGTCCTACACAATCCCTGAGGCAGTCCCTAGCGGTCCGTGAGGCACCTCCATTTTGAGAAGCCTCACTTCGAAGTCCGCAGCATCAGGGAAGCAAAGCCGTAAACAGACACAATCTTGCAAGGCCCAAGCACCTTGGAGTCCAGGGAGGGTCTCAGGATTCTCATTTCCTCCTGAGATTTCTTAGACTAAGCTGACCTATCCCTTTTTGAGGCGAACTGGGACCCTGCGGTCAACGGACGGTGCTTCCCATCCTCAAGTCTGCCAGTCCGCGATTTTTTTGCTTTCGCTCGATGCAGGAAGGCCTTAGATGCACAAAAGTGGGAACAAACGGAAAGCCCTACGAGCGCTTTGTGGGGGCCAAAGCTTTTGAGAGTTTTGTGTGTTAAGTGACGTGGGCGAGGCGGAAATCGGATTGTTGCAGCTGTTTGGAGTTTTGACTCGGGGCACTGCCTGTTTGTTTGGGTAAAGTCTCCTCACCCACCCAGGTGTGCCTGGCATGCAAGGTTCACTTCAGACGGTGACTTCACGTTCAATTTCCGCAATACTCCAAACTGTCATCATATGTGGAATAAGCACTGGAAGCATCTGGAAGCATGACTTATGCACCAAACCTGGACCCAGGGTTTGCCATAGTCTTTGTTTAATAAAGCAGTAAACCCTTCGTCACACCCCCTTAATAACAAAGTCTGCCGGTTTAGGCGCATCTTTGAGTCTTATTGTAGGGCTTCATTGCAGCAACCAACATCCAACAAGACACCCGTATGTTGTTGATCTCAGTCCTTCTAATCAGCTGTGGCCCGCTAAATGTTTGGCTTTACAGTCCTATTGCGATTGACCATCCTGCGCCAGTGATGGTCCATGTCTTGTCCTCATTAATGTAGGCAATTCAGCGCAGCTGGGTTTCCGCCCAGAATCCCACAGTTTCGGATTGCTTGATCGTGCCAACACAGCAACACATGCTCCAAAGAATCCCGTAGGACAACTTTCCAACGTCCACGGCACATCTTGCTGAGGTGTACCTGGACTCGCGGAATTTGACCCTAGAAATCCGTGGGGGCCGGAGTGGAACCTCAGGACGGGAAGGGTACGGCTCAGAAATGATATTATGAGTTTAGGGCTCTCCGGGCTTTTCTTGTATGGTGCTTGCGGCTCACGTTGTTTAGGAGCCCTTTGACATGCAGATTCACCCCTATACTAGAGTTGCTGCGCAACAATCGTGGCAAGCGGGGTAGAATTCTGCCAGCGCCCTTGGAATCTACCAGTCTGCTCCCGGCCTGCCTAGAAACATTCTTAGCAAGTTTTCTGATTGTTGGTGAGCATAGGATTCAAAACGTCAGACACTTTCTGAAATCACGCATATCTTCGTGATTTTTCACATCTTCTGGGAACTCAATCGAGTTCCTGAGGTGGATTCTGCATGGCCTCACTTTTGCTTCTATCCCTCCTACGTACAAGTTTTAGCGTCGGCACTAATATTGTGGTGTTGTTTTGGAGCCTTGCATGAGTCTGATGTAAAGAAAGTCCCCAGACCCCTGGTGATTTGCGTGTCGGGCGTTGATTGTTACCTTTGAAGGCTCGACAGTATAGGCGCTCTCGAGGGTTTTATTGATTGAAGGGTTTTCATTCAGGATTGAAGGGCCCAAGGTGTAGGGCAGGTACCGTGGAGGGGGGCAACTCCATTTTGTTTACGCCACCACCCACAATAACCCTGCGGGCCTCCGTTATCCGCCTATAGGGAGACTGTTTCATGTTTTGCTCCCCTGCGAGTGACCAGAAACCGGTCATGTATGCGTTTGAAGACTTGGCTGTGCATTAGGTAAGCTTTGCAGAGGGCCGTCTTGTGATTCATTCGCTGTTGGATGTTGCTGGGTCTAGGGAACTGAAAACTTGAGCCTGCCTAAAGCTTTCTCCGATCCTCAGCCGTCCCAACCTCTCATTTGGGACTTGTCGCACGGGCGAATATGCTTTCAAAGGCCCGTACTCATACATTTTCAGAGGTGTGATGATGGATGATCTTGTCGACATTCGGCAAGGGCTCAACAGCCCCGATTTCGAGCAGCGGGGCCCTCAACCATTCTTGCTAGCAAGCTACCTTTCAGGATAGCCCATGATTTTTTCCTTTCTCAAGGTGTTTGGGGTTTCCACTCACTTTCCAGGAAAAGGCGCCAGCCACATCATATGCAGCCGGCTTGGCTTCAGGATCTGAATTTGTTCTGCAGGTGATTGCGCTAAACCAGACGCCAACAACCCGAACCCCACCCGTCTCCGTGACTATTCTCTCATGCGCAGGAACAAAAGATAGGTCCATTCTTAAGGCTTCATGGGGCCAAATTTTTGACCACGCATCTTAGCTCCATTCAATTGATTTGGAGTTCTCAGGCCCTTTGCCCGTTATTCTGGCCTGTTTGCCGCCGTTGGCTCTTGGCTTGTTTCCTACGCGCGACTTGAATACAGAGGATTTTCAGTTTAGGGTGGGTCTTCATTTATCCACGACCAACATAGCGTCCCTACTTCAGAAGCAAGCCCGCCGACCTTTGGTGTTTCAAAGAGCCCCAAGCTTCCAAATCAAGAATCTCTGCAGCGACATGAAGCGAGCACGCTGCCGCAATCTCATGCTTGACCTCGAATACCTCGAGGACATGAAAGGACGCCTCGGGTTAGTGGTACATAGCAGTGCTTCCAAGCGAAGATGAAATATTTTGGCAAAAGTCTCGAAGGCCCACGCATTCCCAAGCACTCTCGAGGAGGTTTAAACCCAAATTGAAGATCCCAAGCCCGCCAGCCCAAGCCTGACCATGAGAATCTGGTCTGAGGTGTAGGGTTGAGGGCTTGTGGAACAAGATGACCATTACGGTTGACAGGTCCAAGGTCTTGGTTTTGAGGCAAGAAAGTACACCCCACCATAGAGAACAGACCCGCGCAATACGTACTTCCTAAAATGGCGAACTGCAGGGACCCTCAATTAAGTCACCCTTGATTGTTGCAGCCTCTAAATCTGCAGGGCTGCTCGCAATAAGCAAGCTCAAGGTTTCTCTCGCGTCTCAACATGGACCCGCCGGCCTCTCAGCGTCCGCGCGTAGCCTGTCTGAGAATAAGGGCCCTTTTTTGAGACAGTCGTCTATGAGACGTCCTTTCAGGCTCAATTTTTCTTTGGGGAGCGTAGCAGCGAGCCTCTCGGGCTTGAAGTCTGAAAGTGGTGTGGCTCAGAGTTTTGGGTTCAGGGCGGTTGCAGGGACTGGCGGCTGGAATTGTGATGATTCTGACGTGTGGGGATTCACTTCAAGAAGTGTGTGAAAAACCTAAACATCGGTCACTGTGAGTGCAGACAGGCCAAAGTAGGATTGGGGAAAAGGGTCGTGTTTCCAGGGGCAAGGTGTGAAATTGTCGTGGTTAAACGGTTGACTGCAAACCGTATAAGTCTAAGCCCCTTTTAGTGTATAGGGTTGAGAATGTGAGGCTTCAATCATGGACCCAACACAAAGTTCAGAAGCCCAAAGCCCTGAAGTATCCATAGAAGGGCGACCATTTCAAATATCTGTCTGCGTAACAGCCTTCAGCAGCCCTCATCCATCATGGGTCTACTTCCGAAGCCAGTAAACCGCACTTCCGCAACCTCAAACCGGCAGCTTGAAATGAATGACCTTTACTGGCCGGGTCGCTGAAACAAATCCTGGGATGTTTCAGGTCAGTGCATGCGAAGGAACAAGCTCTTCATCCCACAAACTGGCGTCGCCCTCCCAAACGACAGAGGCTCCAGGGCTCTGAACCCCAAATCCAGCGTCTGAGATCACGAGGTAAAGAATTCTGGGCCCGGGATAGTTGCAGTACATGACGGGATCATGAACATGCTCGCGAGCCTGCTGGTAGAATTACGAGACCGGGACCGCTCCGATCTTGACAGCCCCATAAGGACTGGCTTAGACTCGAAGTCGCTGGTTCTGCAGACGTTGGGAACTCAAAGCTGCAATGTGCTGCTATGAGGCCCCATGAAGCAACCGTGATTTGTAGAGTGGTTCTATGAGGGACTGAAGACCTGCTGAGGATTTTTCGAGGGAATACTTCAAGATCCTGTGTGAGCTGTTTGAGTACCTGGATCAACAGGCACAACAGCACCCTTTAAAATGGCCTTCGCCCAGGATCCTATGTGAATTACAAGAATACAGATACGGCAGATAAAGCACGCGTACGGAGCGTGCATGATCAACCCGAAAAAATCGGCCACGCCCAGAGTGTTGGCCAAGGTGGTGAGTTGCACTCAGGGCTCGTGGGGGAGCTGCAAGCAAGAGTTACTCGTAAGTCGTAAGTAGTGCTAGACGGGTATGTGCTAGCATGTAGCTTTCGTTGGCAGGGACTGTGTTTCAGAGACATGTTTTAAATGCATACTGTTTTTCCTTCACCGACAAAAGCACGAACATATAAATTGGCATGGATCATTCTGATATCCGGAATCCTAGGTCGCAGCATACGCCAGAACATGATTCCTTAGTGAAGGAGTTTATAGGAGCGGCTTCGTGACATGGCTTTGCTGCGATCGCTTTGGAGTTGTGGCACACTTGCGACTAAAAGGCCTCTTCGCCCTGCAGCCTTTCTAGCATGAATACGACAGTCCATCATCTCTGAAACCTGAAAGGTTCTTAATGAAGGGATTAACTCCGTAAGGATAAAGGCAAGCGGAAGCTGCTGAAGGCCCAGGCATATGCAACCTTCACCTAAATTTGATTATGGATCGACCTCTGGTCGCGATCGCTTTAAGACTTTGGTACTGATGTATGGTACAGTACCTATACAGAGGAGTCATTCAGAGCGATTGCCGACTTTGAGTTTAGGATGCTCAAGGAGCTGGTCACGAGACCTCAAGCCTCAAGCCTTTAGGGCTGCGGTTGACGGTCTAGCATGGTGCCTGATCTGTCAGCCTGTGTTTCCAGCATCCCAGACCATGAGGCCACACAGGACGTTCTCTTTCATCATGCCAGAGACTGAGACTGCTGGTTCGAATAGATCCGAATGTTTTTTTGATTATTATGGGTGCAATGTCTGGGGGTCACCATCATAACGCTAAGTCATTCTTGTGGGAGTATGAAGGCCCCTTGGTTGGAGAAATACGCCAATGCTGCGCCTAATCTTCGAGCGCAATGCTGGCTGATAGGTCTTTTTCACGGAAGCCTCACGCTTTGAATTCCATGAGCTTTCTGCACATCGGCAGGGCCTACCGCAGGACCTCGACTCCACACCCCAGGTATCACCTAGCTGCTAACCGCTAGCCACCAATCCCAACACTATACTCCCCAAGACGGCAAGCCCAAGGCTCTGTTGCAAAAGTGTAAAGGCCAGTTCCCGTAAAATTAATGACTCCTTCATTCAAGCTGACATTAGAACAAAAGGATGCAAAAGAGGGTAACCGTATAAAGGGACCTCAAGGAATGACCGGCAGCAGCGCGACAACATTGGGCTTTGCATCCTCTACCTCCTGAAGATCAAGAACAGAGGCTTGCTATAGAGAGGGCAAGAGAGACTGGGTAACAAGGCAATTAAAGTAATGAGCCAATGGTCCGCCTGGTCTGTGCTGGGGCGCGCAGTTGGTGTACAGCAGATTTGCTCATTTCATATTGTTTAGGTTGAGGCTTTTCGCAGTGCAGCATTGACAAAGGTTGTGGTTTTGTTGGTTGAAGGTGACGCTTTAATCTTTAGAACCTCTGAGAAGATCATGCAGTTGAAGTTATTTTTCAAACATTTATGACTGGTAGTGGCACTTGGAGCTCACAACCAAATTAGGCTCGGTAGCTGCTTCACAGCTTTGAACCCTGAACAAGCCAGGGCGTCATGAACGGGTGCAGAACGCAGCATATCACCGTAGGAGAACTGCACACGAACCATCGTCTGAACTTTTGGAACCTGATTGAACAGGACGTGTGAGGTTGATCAGAGTATTGGCTATCTTTATGGTCTATATAGCGTTACTATGTGAGTGGGTGCTGCTCATTCTGATTCATTCTAACTCCCAATCTCCCAGTCCTGCTAGATTGACGCCTCGCACCTCCCAAACCCAAAAGTTGCCATCAAGATGTTGATGTTATTTGATGTTGACCATGGATGTTGTGTGTGAGCTTTTGTGCAGGCGGAAGAGCCCCTGAAACCTTGCTTATTGCCTAGGGCCTATGGTATCTAAGCAGCGGATTTCGCACATATGGGTCTGGGCAAGGACGTCGACCGAAGCAGTATTACTTGGAAAAACGCTTGCAGGACAACAGCACAGGCAACAGCTGCACTCAAGCCGGAAGAGCGTCTGGCAACAGTTTAGAGCTTAAGCTTGAAGGAAATCCGAATCGCAACACAACTCAGCGGACTCGTTCTCAACAATTCGGCGCTTGGACTGCCGACATGCTGTGTGTAGCTGTACTCTGTCACTGTCACACTCTCGAGCCCTATTCCAGCGTATTCTGAGCCCAATGAACCCATGTAAACGTAGGGATACCTCCCAAAGAGATTTCTAGATTCCCCTGTGGAGGTGACCTTGCAAATCTGAGGAAGGATCCTTCTGTTTCGGTGAGTTGCGATTCGTTGTAAGCTTTGGCAAGCGCCTGCATGCACTTGCAACCATTCGCAATGTGTAGGTGCCCAGGTTTTTCTTTTTCTCTGGGTTTCCGAGACCTAAACGTCATGCTCCCTTAGACGAGGCGTCATGGCAGCAAGCTCAACGTCACCGTCCGCTGGCAAATCGCCCTCCGTAGGACACAGCTAAGAGCTTTCCGGTTGTGTACGTGAGGGTACTTTACTTTGGAAGTACAGTAGGGGCCAGGGCTGTTTGAGATCAGGGTGCAGGGTTGAAGTGAGTAACAAGTGATCTTGAACGATTGCGCATCCCAAGAAGATGCACAAGTGGGCTTCCTCCCGAAGCCATTGTCCCGTTCGTCAGATTGCCATGTCATGGTTGTTGCTCGGGCTTGAGGTTTGTGGCGTATGAGTGATGGGCGTCTCGGTTTGGAGCTAGCAGCAGATGCACTGTGAAGCTAGGAAAGGATTCAAATTATAACCAGGTTCGAAACTGCAGTACTTCTTCACCATGATGCGCTACAAGTTTCACTACAGTAGTCGCTACTGCTGCTTGCTTTCTACACACCTGGCGTAAGTGAAAAGGTCACTTTCATCCCACAAGCGCACTGTGACCAAGGTTGCCTTACACTGCCAGGTTTGTTAGATTCCTGCCATGTCCGGGGCTGTATTGGCGGAAGTCCAGAATGCAGTTGCAACCGCATAGGTACCGCTGGACGCACATTGCAAACTACAAAGATGTAGTTCAAGAGAGTTACAGGCAGACTGCACGTTTTTAGGCTTTTGCCTACATAGAGAGAGAGTTTGGGAATAAGGGTTCACCGGTTGGGAATTTCCCAAGGAAAGAATAGGCCAAGAGCTTGCCAGTATACACGTGAGGATATTTCGTGTGTCAATGCAGGTAGATGGCCTGCCCTAAAAGGTTCCCTGACCCTTGTGCCCTGAGCTACCTCAAGCCTAGTCCCAGGCACTCCAGCCTACACGTGGACTGCCCTTTGTGAGCGTACTGGGTTGCAAGGTCTTACTTGTGTAGATGCCTTTTGGTCCCTCTTGTGGGCCAGCCTGCACCACAAGCCGAATACAAACAACAAGTTGGCTGGAAGGACCCAAGACGGGCTCTGGCAAAGTGGTTTACCAGAATCGCTCCTCTTACGAGGGTCAGCGGCAGCCTCGGCAACTTAATGGGGCGGGGTTGAGGGATCGGCTTTCCCAACGCAACCTAAACAAGCCTGCTAGGTGATGATCGAGAAGGTCCCCACATGATTCCAAAACCCATCTAAAAGTACAAGTGTGGCAATGCGAGGTAGACAAGCTGAAGTGCTTTGTCTCAGTATGCGTGCAGAGTGTCAGATTCCCCAGGAGCTTATATATTTGTTAATGCTACCGTCGGCAGGGTTGAGGGTTTCAAGTCCAGAGCTGCGCAAACATACCACTTGTAGCAGGGACCTCTGGCTTTGGAAGCCCTACACTGAACCCTACATGAAGTCCAGAGGTTTCACAACTACATGCGGCATGGGCAGGGCGTCGCGGCCTCGGTTTCACGTCATCCCCTCCCCCACCACCTGGCGCCTACGCTGGGCATCCCTATGCTATGGAGAGGTAAGAAGAAACGCCTGTGTAACTCCCCCATTTTCTACTGTAGTAGCTGCTTGTAGGACTTGTGGCAGGAGTATCCGGTAGAAAACTTGGAGGATGCACCAACCATTGGCCTCTCTGCTGATAGTGAAACCCTCAGAGTCATGCTTGGCATTCCGCGCTTTGCCTGTGGAGCGGAGGAACACGTTTCACTGTTTCAATGTTTTGCCTGGGCTGTTGCTGACCAGCTGTCACAAAAACAGAACTTGCATAGAGCGTTGGAGACCACGAATCTAAGCTGAAACTTCACACCACAGCCTTGACTGGTGTTTAAGATAGCGTTGTTGTCAAATTCTTAATGGAGACTTTCCTGCACAGCACTGCGCCTGGCGCCGGTCACTTCCTGCAATCTAACATGATGATCGGGCGTTGACCTACATCAAACTGGATTTCTCTGCATATACGGGCACCAGAAAGGCTCTATTTGGATCCAGGGTATGTACAGGGCACTTCTCAAGTAAGGGTCCCTGACACGTTCCAAGCCCTGCACCCTGCAAGTCAGCCGTAGAGCCCAACACTACACGTAGACCTTGGCCCAACTTTTCAAACTAACAATCTTGGAGCTTTACCTCTCCGATCAAGCCCACACACTCCAGACGCTCACGCTCTCGGATGGCACCAAATACGTGGCACAGTGGAAGAATGACGAGCGCCATGGGGAGGCAGTTTTTGGGTCTCATGCTATTTTTCTATCTAGGGTTCAGGGCGTGCAGGAGGAGTACCTACGATGTCAACGGCAAGCAGCAGCAGCAGCAGCAGCAGCAGTGGTAGTGGTAGTGGTAGTGCCGGTAGAAGACGAGGTAGTAGTAGACGGAGCAGCCAGACCAGTGTGAAGAGCGGCATGAAGATGAACATATCAGTAATCTTGGCAGCGCGGGGTTCACATTGCTGTTCTGCTGGCAGAAGTCAAGATGTGTTTCCGCTGTTTACGTTGGAAATTGTTGGGTGACCGTATGATCAGTGCGCTTGTGCATGGGTTTTAGGCAGCGCGAATGACAGCAGCAGCAGTAGGTTGCAGCTAGCAAGCTCTTGCTAGCTGCAACCTAATGGCAAGCTTTGCAAGCGCAACACGGACTTAGCAGGATTTCAATTTGGAGACTTAGGAGTACGAGATGAAGGTGGCTGTAGGCCACAGCTTGCGAGTGTGCGAAGAAGGGTTTCTGATGGAGCTGCTGATGAATGGGGCCCAATCCGCCCGAATCCAGAAACAAGCGCCATCTGGACAATGGACAAGAAAATGGAAGAGAGCATGGAAAGTATTATTTTTGGTTAGAAAGTTTTTAGGGTTTAGAAGTTTTAAAAATGGAAGCTACTATTTGGGGTTATATGGGTTTGGGGTCTAGAAGGTTTTTGTAGTAATGTTTCGCTCGGATCAATCAGAGGCCTGAAGATGAATAGAATCCTTGTCCTTGACTGCCTTGGCCCAGAATAGTAGCTTCCGTTTTCTTGTCCATTACTTGTCTTTGTAATTATGGTGTCCCTCCATTTATTCTATTGGAATAGACCCTGAAGGCCAGCCCACGAGCCTAGAATTCAATAATCCAATGTATTCGGTTTAATTTCTGAGAAATTGAATAACACCTATTTACTTGATGTATTTGATCTATTTAATTCATTCAGTTGATTAAATTAGACCCTGGTGGCCAGCCCAGGGGCCTGGAGTTCAATGATCTAATTTATTCAATTTATTCAACTTCTCCTGTAAAGGCTAGAAGAAATTGCCTTAATTAATTATTGAATGTACTTAGTTTCTGTAATGTACTTCTAAAATATCTAGACCATTTAGGCCAGCCCAGTGCGTTTACACCCTGAAAACGGTGGATGTTTGAGAGGGGGTAGCAATTGTATATACATATATATCTATGCTGGCCAGCCCGCCCAAGATCTACGTTAGAGTGTTTTTTTAAATGAAGAAAGAAGCTAGTAGGGGGAGGGGGCTGAGAGGACTTTCCTCTATATGAATTCCTTTTAAAACCTAATCAGAAATAACAGATAAATCATCCATTCCTGGATTTCTAGTCTTTGAAAGGATTTTCCTCTATATTAATTCCTTTTAAAATCTCATTAGAAATAATACAGTTACAGAAATCCTCCATTCCTGGACTTCTAGGGCTTGAAAGGATTTTCCTCTATATGAATTCCTTTACAAATTTAATAAAGGTAACACAGGAATCTTCAATTTAGGGACAGTGCAGCACTTTTGCAGTCCAGAGAAGCAAAAGTGTTGTACTGTCCCTTTTTGGAGTGGCTGAGAGCATTTTCCTTTGTATGATTTCTTTAGAAAATTTAATTAGAAAGTAAACAGAAATCCTCAATTCCTGGATTTCCAATTTTTGGAAGGATTTTCGTCTCTATGAATTCCTTCCAAAATTTAATTAGAAATTAAAGAGATATCCTCAATTCCTGGATTTCTTCTGATTTATGGAAGGATTTTCTTCTATATGAAATTGGTGACCAGATTCTGGTTTCCAAAATCTGTATATGGCAGACTGACAAATTTATCGCGAGCATATGACTAGTTGCATTCAAAAGTGTAGAAATCATCGCTATT
>CAJNIZ010047745.1:5011-33831 GCA_905231905.1 Symbiodinium pilosum | reverse complement strand
CATATTAAGGAGCCAGTACTATAGGGGGGATTGACCTAACTTCTTGATTGGGGCAAATGGAGTTTGGGGTTCTAGGGTTAGGGCAAATCAGAGAAACCTCACCTGGCCGCAGCTTAATCAGTGGCTTATGGGAGGGTTGTATACTTACGTACTCATTTGGGGGTTACCCAAAATTAAGGGTACCTTTTTGGGGGTTCCCTTAATAAGGGCTATAGTATTTGGGGGTCTGCATTAGGGCTCCCTTATTTTGGGAAACTACCATTTTGACTGAACTTTGAAGTACACGGTAAGTTTCTCAAAAATTGTTGGTCTCCTTTTGGCGGGAGACCCTACAAGCAGTTCCAAATCATGTTGCGGGTGCAATGGTGACCTTATCGTCAAGGAGTGCTGACGAATGAGAATATATGTTTGGGCGGGTCTTCCAAATTGGTGACCATTATTTTGTCATAAGTATTGTTATCTTACCCTCGGCCCGGTTCTATTTGCCCATGTATCTCCAAGTGGGCCGTAATAGGGCTGAGAAAAGGTGTTCAGCTTAAGGGTTCAGCGGAGAGGGATCTATTTTGAGGTGTAAATCAAATCTGGAGTCTACAGCTGGACCGAGAGCTCCGGAAAGAATGCCTGGGCAGAAGAAGCACACTCACCCAGGTGAACGGTAACCTACAAAGGGCCCATTTTCAGTCCTTTGCTAGTGTTGCCCTAAACCCCAAACCCTAAACCCAAAACCTTTCTGCTTCAATCGGGTAATGAGACGAAAGCAACTTCTCCACTGCCGCCGCCGCTGTCACCGCCAACGCCTTCACTCAAACTACTGTATTCCTTAGGGTTTTTGTTTTAGGGTTTTAGGGATAATTACCAATATTATGGTTCCATATTCCTTGTATGAATTCAGCATGTAGTACCTCGAATGGATCTCAAAATGATATTGGTGATTATTCAGGACCCTGTAGTATTACAGCGCAGTCTCGTTTTTGCATTCATCCGTGGAGTGAAATCTTCAACCCAAAGCCCCCAGTAGCCCTTCACGTACTCCTACGCTCTGCCAGGAAATCTCGTGTTCTTCACCTGTGCCTTGGCCTGACAAGGGTATGGCGGTCGAGGTCTGCAGTTTCGGGGGCCCCTTCCATAAGATTACTTATATTAAATCCTATATAACCCCTATATAACCTATAAAACTAGTTTCCATTTTCTTTTCCATTATCCCAATATAACCCATTGTGATACGGCGGACCATCTCCCAATCACTCCCGGGTCAGGATCCCATGTCCATTCACTTCCTGGGGAAATATTGACTGTAGCTCCTATAGCACAGGGTTTAGGGTTGAGGGTTTATAGTACCCCGTAAGTAGATAGAATATGGGGTATATGGGGATGTTATTATCATCTACCGAAAGCCATATTTTATCTACTTAAGGGAGACTATAGAGCTCAGAGTAGAGGACAGTAGTCTTTACAGGGCCCTTTTTGGGTATCAAAGGTGTTGTTAGTAGCTTTTATTGAGGCAACCTTAAATTCTAAACCTACGTAATCCGTGCCTGGGATGCTGAGAAATCCCAGGGCATCTAGGGACGACCCCACTTTGAGAAACCCCATAATTATGTAACATACTCTAACTCCTGAAAGGGGGGTTATGTAGGGGTTTAGGGTTTAGGGAATTATATAGGGAGCTATTACAAGGTATATAAAGGGAGATACTGGGACTGTAGACTATGGCTCATACGGATACGTCTTTAAGGTTTAGTGTTTATTTGGTAGGTAGCCTTGGACCCTCCACCAGGAGCGGCTGCTTGGTCTCCAGTTCGTACCATGCACTGGCAAGTCATGATCTTTGTGGCTTCTCAAAGAAAGGCGTACTGAAAGGAACCTTAGAAAGCTAACCCTAGACCCTAAACCCATAATGGTTGTAACGACGAGGACATATAGGGCCCCACGGAAGGTTTACTGCGGGACAAAAGCGAGAAACTTCCACAGCACGGCTGCCAATAAATGGGATCCTATTACACTACCAGCACGTGTCCCCTTCATACCCCTTAAGCCTAAACTCTTATCGCTGAACCCGTAGCCAAGGATCTCTTCAAATGACCCTCGGTTTTTGAAGTACTCAACACGCGCCACGATGAGAGCCCCTGCTGATGTGATGAATCCAACGTTAGTGTGCTAAGCCATCATAGTTGCCAGTCAGGGCCAAAAAGGATTTTCAAAAAAGCTTGTGCCACTCCCGGTCGTATTTTGAGGTGATCTTCTTCAAAGCAGCATCACACCTGGCCAGTACGGGGCACACCGGCGGGTTCTGGAGTTTAGGTCTTCAGGGCTTAGAGTCAAGAAGGTATTCGGGATGCACACAAGCTTCCCAAAGATGTAGTAGAAAATCCTGACCAAGTTGGGGTCTATACCAGGGTGCCCAACGGAAATTATAGCCCTAACCCCAACACCCAAACCCTTGTAGTGCCTCGGTCTTCGAAATCGAGCTAACTTAGAAAACGGAAACCCAATACCTTAGGTGGACCCCCCACCCAGTAATAGTGAGGGATAATAGGGATTATATTGGGGTCCTCTTATATTCTTATTACACCACTATTACAGGGTGGGGGGTCCTCCTAACCAATACCTGCCAACCAGATAGCATCCTCGGGCGCCTCTGACGGGTTTTTGATGGCCCCTCTGGCATTGATGTGCTTGGGGATAGATGAATACAGTCTAAGCTTTCATATGTACTATAGACTAAACTCCTTAAAGGGGGTTTATAGGGGATTATATAGGGGACTACTATAGGGGATATTAAGGGGGGTACTAGGAGTTTAGACTATAGCTCATATCAATGTGGGTAACCTAAGCTTGACAACAGGGATGATCTAAACTAGAAGTCTTGAACCCTGAGTCTTGACGTCACGCAGAATCATCACATTCATGGCCGCTTATAGGCTAGGCTCCAGAGTGACAATGGCTTGTATGTTGATGTAGGATTACTTGGAGGTTGAAGGTAACCCAATTACAACTGGTACTCATACATATAGCCCCATGCTTATAGCTGGGTTTGAAGTAGAATCATGGAATTACCTTAAACCTGAAAGTAAGGATTTGGGGAGGCTAAGATAGGTATGCGGAGGTTTGTGGCAAGCCTTTGCCTATGTGGTGCTTTTCATATTCCGCCTTCATTCCTGTAAAACTCATGGAGTTTGAAGTTCAAACTCCATGAGTACTACAGGAGTATTACAGTAACCGCGAGCAAGATCATCATCATCGCAGTTGCAACTGTGACCCCCTTGTCATGGTTTGGATTGACGACCTTTGGAACACATAGAACATCCCATCGCGCCGTCGGGTTAAGGATTTAGGGTAGCTGTTAAATCCTAGAACGCTAAAGTCAGGTAGCTCTCCAAGGGACGCTAAACTCTGGTAGATCTCCAAGGGGCTCGCAGATGGGACGGACCTTCTAAGTGAACTCCAGATTCCCTTCTAAGTCCCTTCTAAGTGTCCTTCTTCGGGGATCCTATCTGGAAGCTCCCCGAGGAATGTGCCAAAATAGAGGGACCCCAATATAGACACCAAAGTACTATAATCCTTTTTTTGGGGACCCCAAAATGGTACCCTTAATTTTCGGAAACCCTAAACCCTAGATAGTAGTTTCCATTTTCTTTTCCATTATCCCTGTATACCCCTTATAGAACCCCTATAACCGGTATAAACCACGCGCACTTTCACATCCTGAGACCCTAAACCCTAAACCCTAAACCATAAACCGAGACGAAATCCCAGCTGGACAGGGGCTGAACTCCGGAGAGTTCTCTAGCGTCCTGTCAGCCTACGTGACTTGCCAACCAATGTAGGACTTGAGGGGTTGGTGGGTTTAGGGTTTAGGGTTTAGGGTAGTTTAGGGTTTAGGTGAAAATGTCAGGATGCCAGGTGATTTTGTGGGAGGGCTTAGAGTCTTGGGTTGATTTTGGGGTTCAGGGTGCGAAAACCGTCCCTATTTAAGCTTCTAGCAACTTGAAGGTTTCAGAGAGGATGTGACGAGCCCAATACTTGGAGGGTCAGGAGGACTTAGTAAGTAGGTTAATAACCCCAATAACCCATTTAGTAACCCTTGTTATCCCCAGTATGAACCTAGTTGCTAAGTCCCCCTGGCCCTTCAAGTAGTTCAGGAGGGAACCCATGCATGTACGGAAGCCGGAGATGTAGAGCTTCCATTGGGGTCGTATCCCTAAACTCTAAACCCTAAACCCCTAAATCCTAGGCCCTTGGCAGTATTGAGGCCCCAGGGTATGGAGTGCTTTAGACATGGTGTACCCATATGAGAGCTTCTCACATTTGAGCCGTTTATACCTAATTGGGACCCCCTACAATTCCTAGGTAGTCCCCAAAGATGCCTGAGTCCTGATGGGTACCCCCAATTCTGGGAGACTTTTTGCGTAAGTCCATTCTTGGGGGAGAGCCTAAACGGGTTTAGGGTTTAGGGTCTAAACCCTAAGCCCCAGACCTTGCTTGTAGGGCCCCCCTGCAAGATGTCCTCCATCGACCGAATGAGGTTGGCACAGGCGTGAAGATAGAAGCTGTATCTTGACTGAACCCTGGGCCCGCCACTTAAGGGTTCAGGGACTTAGTTTAGGCGTTTAGCGAGTTTGGGATTAGCGGTTTTGAGTCTCTGGAAATATCATTCTGGGCAACGTCCGTACCTCCTCTTGCTCTTTAAGGACTTTTGGGTTTGAGGGTTTCGGTTTTTTGGTTTAAGGCAGAAGGGACAGAAGCAGCACAGGCAGTATCAGAGGCAGTAGCATGACTGCAGAAACCCAGTTTCTAATCTGGATTATCACCATAGCTGTTGCTGTAGCCTTTGCGTGGCTCAAGCTCCCTCAGCAGGCCAGGACCAGTTATAATGACATGAGAAGGCGCATTCATGTTCGGGGAATCCCTCAGATTCTTTGTCTGATTGGGCGTTCAGAGTTGAGGGTTGCGGGCTTTGGTTAGGTTGCGCCGCTGAGATTGTACCCCCCCGGTCTGGGGTTCCTTTCAAGAACACAAGATCATTACCCGAATTAGTTATACGGACATTACAATGAGGATAGTGGAAAAGAAAATGGAAGCTACTATGAAGGGACTACTGGTAGGCTTTTAGGAGTAGGACCTACCTCAGGGGCACAGCCCTGCAGGTGGAGTTGATCCTCAAATGAGGTTGGGACCTCTTAGCGACCCCCAGTTCTGCGCCAGCAAATCCCAAAAGTGATGGGCGCAAGGCTCAGGCAAACATCACCAGAACTCCACCTGCCCTTCAGAACACCCTCATTACTTATGCGGGTGTGGCAAAATTAAGATCCCTTTTTGGGTACCCTAAATATTAGGTGCCGTAGTATAATTGGGATCCAAAAGGGGACCATAATTTTGACAAGCACCCATGTAGATGTTCTGGAAGAGCCCTGATATCGCCATATATGCCACTTATAACAATCTTTAGACTAGCCATTTATCCAATTCCCAGCCAATCTGAGTAATATACTATTGTTTGGCCCAACGAAAATTCTTTGAGACGCATGTCTTAAGTCAGGGAAACCGCAGGCCTCGGACAGCTGAGAGTGTAGGGTTCTGATAATGTTCCCTGTCGGACAAAGTAAGAAACCCCGCAAGGACAGGTGCAAGCCGAGGTCTCATGGGGGGCCAGAGAAGGGTGCTTCGGGGTAAGATGACCTTCTCGGACGCCTCATGGCCTAGGTGGTGCAAGATGCCCTCCATGAACAGTAGGGTTTAGGGTCCAGGGGAGAAACTGACATAATTCCTGTCCAATCCTTTTGGAATTATAGTAGAAGATGCCCAATGAAACAGGCGCATCACATACCTTTGTGGCAACGGAAGTACTAATCGCCAGATTGTGATACTAAGCACAAATTGGCAATAGTACTGTTATTGATATACATCAATAGACTCAAAAGAGGAAATCTCTCATGGCTACTATCAAGAACTGACATGATGGAAAGTGATCATTCACCCTTTACACCCCTAAACCCTAAACCCTAAACCCTCATGTCTCTCAAAGTGATCCCTTTCTCAAGGTCTTGGTCACAGGGCTCACGGGGTTTGCATAGTCTCGCGTGTTCAACGGGATCCGGGGATGTCACAAGCCCTGTGGCCCAGGAGATGGATCAGTGCGTGGAAACGTCTAGGACAGAGAAGGACCGAAGCTACTGGGAGGGTCAGGGGGACTTAGTAACTGGGTTAATAATGGGGATAATTGGGGTTAGTTTATGGGTTACAGGGGTTATTACCCTACTTACTAAGTCCCCATGACCCTCCAAGTGTAGTGTTTAAGGCCTACCTGCAACGCAAGAGTATGTAGAAGAATGGCTTGCTCTGCTCGTTTATATGGGCAACTTGCTGACTCGTGGTGTAGGGTTTAAGGATCTAGGGCTACGGGGCGCAAGCAAATGTTTGAAGATTCGGCGGTAGTATGAACTATCTCCTCGTATCCCCCTTAATAAGAAGCCCTTTACTTATACTCCCCTATACAGCCCCCCTTCAAGGAGTTTAGACTATAGGTCATATAGGATTCAGGGTTTCGGCATCGTCTAGGGCTGCTGCTTCCCCCATCTCCCAATAAAGCTTAGCCACTTCTTTGCTCCTGTCTGTCTCGCAAGACCCTCCTATGCCCTTAATTGAGGATATATGGCCCCTAACAGTGGGTACTTACGCACTCATGTAGGGTAGCAGGAGCGTCTAGGTCCTGAAGCTTTTTGGAGAAACTTGGGCACACCCCATAGGTCTCGTAGTACAAAAATGACCGGCTTCTCATCCCAAACATAAGTACGCACTAGCCAATACACAGCCATCATAAGCCCAAAGTGGAACCCTACCCCATGTGGTAAGGCTGAAGCGTTGTGAAACCTCCTGGAATGGAAGCTTCCAACAAAGGTCTCCTACTAAAACTCCAGTAGGGACCCCTAGAATCCCTCCGTAATGCCTATAGGATCAAGGGTTTAGGGTTTAGGGGGTTTAGATCCCAAGGGCCAGCCATCTGAGAAACCTCCACATCTTGGCATACACTGTGCACAAGCTAAAGAAGAGGTTCTGTTGATACTCAAAAGTCCTACAAGAGAGTTCACTATAAAAGTCCCATGTTCCCCAAGCACTGGCTAAAGGTCGTCTGTGGCAGCAACTGTAGCAGCGTATCCTGACTGGAATGATAGATCTACAGGCATGAGTACTATAGGGCCCTGAATAATTACCAATATCATGTTGAGGTCCATTCAAGGTACCATATACTACAATTATACAAGGAATATGGAACCATAATACTGGTAATTATTTAGGCCCCTAGAGTAGGTTCTAGCTCACCTCCTGCAAGTACAATCGAAACCACAAGGTGCAAAACCCCTAGGCGACCCCTGTTCCTGAATCGGTTTAGGGCTTAGGGTTTAGGGTTGCATGGAGGCTGGGAGGATGAATTTTCGTTATCTACTGTCTGGCCTCAAGGATCCTGTCTGACATCATCCGCTAGAACGTTGCGGAGGTCTATCCTTTAAAATGCTAATGTCTCCTGATCCAAACTCCTGGTCCCAAAGTGGCCATTACGGAAAGTATTGTTCCCCTCCATTTGTGAATAGGACCTGCAAATTCTGAAAAATACTTTCCACCCTAAAAGACTTGCAGATCAACCAACAAAATTGGATTTCCAAACCCTCCGGCCATCTTCAATCTTGTTCAAGATCATCCTCGCTACCTTGATGAAGACATCCTCGACCTCATGAACCCCAGCGAATATATGTGTTTAGGGCTTAGTGTTTAGGGCATGTTGGGCTGTAATGAGGATGTAGGGGTATACAGAGGAATGGACAAGGACACTTAAACTTTAGCATGTTCATTCTCATCTTGAAGCAGCCCTTCTAGTGGTATCCATCTTTTATCTCTACATCGACGGGGAGGCTGCTAAATAGCTTTACCTGCAGCTAGAAACCCAAAGTTTAGGGTTTAGGGTTTAACCCTAACATGCAGTAAATGTTGAGGTCCCATAAAACCGAGCCCCACCTGCACCCTATATGAGCTGTAGTCTAAACTCCTAGTATCCCCTCAAAAAACCTCCATAATACTCCCCTGTATAATCCCCCATATAGCCCCCTTGAAGGAGTTAAGACTATAGCTCATATGAAGCCCGAAGAATGATGAGGGTGGGGGGATGCTGAAAGTAACGGATGTCATGGGTCGGAGGCCTGGGGGGTAGGGTGTAGGGTTTGGGGTTTAGGGTTTAGGGTTTGGGGTTTGGGGTTCAGGGTTCTTAGGGTTTAGGGTGGCTGTTCGGGGAGGCATCAGATTTGAGTCTGTGTCAGAGATTACAAAAAATGCCATGGACAGGCTACCGTAGAGGCCTGCGGTGTACAGTTTAGGGTTTGTAGTCCCCCTACGTAGATAGAATATGGGGTATATGGAGATCTTATTACAATATAACCAAAGCTATAGTCTATCTACCTGAGGGGGTTTATACCTTTATAGAGCTCTTGACCGGAGCCCCCTAAACCCTAGGGCGCTAGGGCCCTAAGGCCCTAGGGCCATTCAGGCCTCACATGTTAATGTAGCTTCTCAGGATCCCATTTGATACTTGGGTTTAGGGTTTAGGCTCTAAGTGCCTAGCAAATACTCTCTGGGTATATGAGCTATAGTCTTAACTCCTAGTATCCCCCTTAATAACCTTTATAGTAGTCCCATATACAATCCCCTGTATAACCCCATTTAAGGACTTTAGATTATGCATATGACATGATACATGCACATACACCTTTCAGGGCCCACGTATCACCCTAAACGGCTAAAAGGCACATGTTCGGAGTCAATATGTCCTACTGGTTCTTAGTGGGAAGTAGGGGGATTTAATCCCTATGTAGCCCTTAGAGAAAATATTCCATACTCAATACTAAACCTAACCCCGCCCTAAACCCTATATAATTGTAATGCATTCCCATATTCCATTCTAACCTCCAGTAAGGCAACGCCCTTTGAGGGTGTAGGGTTAGAGGTTACGCCAAAGCCCTACTTTTGATTCTCCGAACACATACCTAAACCCTAAACCCAAAAAACTCTAAACCCCTAAATCCTAAATGGAGCTATTGCCCCGGTTTCGGCCAACTAGGAAAGCACATCAAACCAGACTTCGCTGACCAACCAAGGCTGCGCAAGAAGTGTATTCTACTTTGGAGGGCTTAGGGTTTTTAACTGCACTGTCGGTCGGGTAGGGGGTGGAGGAATGGGTTTGGGGGATACCTAAAAAGGATGGCCTGGGACTACTCTACTCCCTCTAAGCAACAATCGAACTCAAGAAAGGGCGCGGTTGTGGAAGGGTTTGTAGGACTCGGTGCCTCGGAGTTTTTGTGTTCTTCTTGAGGATGGGACTAATAATGTTGTTACAAAAACCCAGCATGAGATTGATATATCTGAGCATCATAGTCCAAAGGATGTGGCACTTGGTTCAGGGTTTAGGGTTTCCATATCCACCGAAGAGGCACCTCGCCTCTAAGGTCTACAGAGTATGAGCTTGTTCAGGTTCCCCAGCAATCCCTTTTTCCAATGGTTCAGATTTTAATAAGGAGACACCAAAAGAACAAGCGAAATAGGGTACTATTGGGGCACCGAGTCGTAGCAGTAAGCCTTCGGCGGAATAGCGCCGAAGTGGACTAGGTCTTGGGTCTCGCAGGCATGGGGCTTTGGGTCTAGAGGCTAAGGTTTAGGGGTAACCCTAAACCCTAAACCCTAGGGAATGGAGTACGGGATGCCTATAGTAGCCCCTGGCCTTCCCAACGACATGGGCGGTTCCCCAAATTAGAGGGCCATTTTGGTACCCCTCGATCTTAGGTGCCGTAATGTAACCTATCACCAAGCAATTTCGAGAACAACCCATATGAAGGTTTTGCAACCTTTTCGCTCCTTCATTCCCTTCATTAGCCACCACTACATGATGCTGTGGACTACATTAGCTGTCTGATCATGTCTTAATTTTTTCAGTACTGCCCCCCTCAGTAACAATTGGATAATAATTCTAATATGGTTATATCTAGCCCTTCATAGGACCCCTAATATAGACTTTTACTGGGGGGGTGCAGTACCCAACTTATAATTCTTGAAGCAACAGTTTAGTTCGTCACCTCATCCCCCCTTTATAGGATGTGTGGCAGCCCTGCTCAAAAGTGCTACCCCTAAACTTTCCCTGAACCCTATATGGGGGTTTCCCTAAATTATGGGTACCTTTTTTGGGCTCCTCATGATAAGGATTATAGTATATTGGGGTCTATATTGGGGTCTATATTGGAGTCCCCCTATTTTGGGAAACTACTGTATAAACCCTAAAGACAACTGTCAACTGCGGGACGGACGCCCTCGCCCGTGAGCGCGCTGGTCTCGAGGAACAGGATATCTGAGTTGCTCCAGGCTTGCCAAGTTACTTGGTGGTTGACACGGGGAACAGGGTTTAGGGTTTAGGCTGCGGTTTATGGGGCTCTCCGGGGAGTGGGAAGCTACTACAAGGCAGAATCACGTGGGAAATCACATGGACAATTAGATCGAAACCAGGGTTTTGCCGCGATTCCCCCGCGGGCTTTTGTCAGGGGTCTCCAGAACGGGAAAAGCAAGACAAAGTCGACTGCGGGATCTACCATAAACCCTACACCCAAATCCCGATGCCACAATTACTGCGAACCACCCTCAACCCTAAACCCTAGCGAATTACTCTGAAATAGTCCATAAGCCCCAAATCCATAGACCGAAAAACCTTTAAAACTTCGACTCTTAGAATGGAATATGCTACAGTGAAGGATGACATTGAAAATGGCACGCAACATGACACAGAAACTAGGGGTAAACGGAAAAGAAAATCGAGGCTACAAAAACATTGTGGAGCAATATCCGGGCTACTCCAGGAATCCATTCCTAAACTCCTAGACCCCTAAGCCCTTAAACTCCACAACTCCAAAACCACCCAAACCCCACAACCCACCTGCCCAAAAACAATGCCCAAACCATAAAACCGCCAAACCCCTAGACCCCTAAACCACTAAACCTTCAGCATCAGGTTGATTTCAACTTAAGTGTTCTACCTTGAGGTCTAGCTTCAGGGTTCAGGGTTCCCTGATGTAGGATTAGGGCTTAGGCTTCAGGATCTAGGGTTTAAGGTTAGGGTTCAGGATTTTGGGTGTGGGGTTTTGAGGCTTTTGGGTCTAGGGGTTTGGGGTTTAGGGTCTAGGAGTTTGGGGTTTCGAGATTCTGGCTAAGCGTTTATAGGTTCTACCCCAGCGCTCGTCTTTTCCTGTGGTGGTATGGTCTTTTGGTACGGGTTTCTGATATACCACCAAAAAAAACGAAAATCGAATCTCAAGTTCCTGATGATGCATAGACCTCAAAACTACCCTAAACGGCAGGGTCCCACGTAGACTCTTCGATGCTGAAGGTCTTGAAGCACAGATCGTCCAGCTCCCAACCACTCCCTCCGAAAACTCAAAATCACCCCAACCTGCTCCCCACGAAACTGTCCTAGAGTCTACCTGACCCCCAGAACAGTACAACAAATGCGCACATCTCTTGCAGTGGGAATGTCAGATCCCAACTGCTACCTGGACCACAAATGCAAAACCCTAGAACCCCTACGAACCCCCAGCGAAAACCAAGCTACTGAACTCTGAACGGTAGGCCCCCCTCGAGGCCCGCCCAAAATCATGTGAGCTGCAGTCAATATTTTCCCCGTTTATAGTCCCCTTGAGTAGATAGAATATGGCTTTGGGTATATGAGAACAAGATCCCCTTCTACCCCCATATTCTATCTACTTAAGGGGGACTATAACCCTAAACCCCCAAACCCTAAATAGCAGTTTCCATTTCTTTTCCACTATCCCAATATAGCCTCAAGAATATACCCCATATCTACTTAAGGGGGACTTTATCCTAAACCTTAAACCCTAAACCCTGTATATCCTATGTACACTGTATACCCCATATTCTATCTACTTACTGAGGACGGTACCCCTTCAGAGTCTGGGGCGTGCGCCGTTCTCCTGCGCACAACGGCTGGCCTCGAGGAAGGTCACTTCCTCGGTTTGAGGGTTTGGGGCTTGGGGTTGAGGGTTGAGGGTTTGGGGTTTATAGGGTGGAGGGTTTAGGGTTTAGGGTTGATGCAGCCAAGGTGGGATCAGTTTGGGGGGGGTCAACGTTAGGCTTTCCCATCCGGGCTCAGGATTTTAGGTGGTTGCGCTGTCTTGTAGGTCAAGGTGAGAGAATGTGAGGACTGTACTTTGGGTTCAGAGTTTAGGTTGTAGTTTATGTAGGCTTCTGCAGGGGCATTGCTTCTGGAAGTCCTCTGTATGTCGGTTCTGGTGCCTGGCGGCCCGCTGTCTGAACTTCACAGATCTCGTATTTCTGCCCTTGAGATTCCAAGGAGCAAGAGTTTTCGGGTACCGACATCTATCTGGGGGTCGCTGCCGCGGAAGCCCCCTGGCAGCTTAAAAAGGCTGATGGGGTTTGTGGAAACCCAAACCAGAAAGCCCCACACTCCAACCTCAACCCCAAGCCCGAAACTCCAAATCCTGCAGCCCTCACCAAAACGCCAAACCCCACTTCCGAAATCACTCAACCCTCAAATCCTAAATCCTACACCTCCCAAGGCCCTGGCACGCTTCTCTTTGAGGTCGACTTTGTTTCCTTTGTCCGGGTTCAATTTCTCGAGATTAGGGATACCTTTATGGGGGTCACTATAGTCAAGTCTGTAGCATTTTGGGGCTATATTGGGGCCCCCTTATTTTGGGAGACTTCCAAATAGAAGTGTAGTTCTACCCTTACGCATATCAAGGTTCTCATCGTCGCGTGGGTGTTCGTTGGTTATGATGAATGTCAACCGCCAAGCTACGTTTGAGGATGGGGGGCCACAGCCAATCCCTTTCCCCGAGTAGTAACTCCCCTGGGGTGAAGTATGTATTATGGGTTATGGGTTTAGGGCCTCAGTTAGGGGTGAATCTTAGGTAGGGATTACTATACAAAGCAACCCTAAGTGGGCTGCGTTCAAATGAGCGAACCATGCACCCTAAACTCGCAGTATAGGGTTGTTTCCAAAGTGAAGTCTAAAACTGAGGAGGAACTTGTTCTCGATTTTCTGCTTCCCTAGAACCCTAAACCCTAAACCCGTGAATCGTAAAATATCAAATAAGGAGTGTTAGCTTGGAGAGCACTGGTGGCTACCGAGGGCTGTCACCAACAGGAGTCTAGAGGCCAAGGAGTTTGCTGAAATTGGGTTTAGGGTTTAGGGTTGAGAGTTCTGTTCGCCAGATGTTGGAAACCTAGATACGCGGTCACATGATTTTACTGTGAGCCGGACTTTGCTCACACCAGTTCTACAAATCCAGGAACAAGCCGCATATGGTAAAGTCTATAAATAGGGGACGCGGATTTAGCAAAATCATGACCCCCAAGGAGAGGCCTTGAATTCTTGAAACCCCCAGGTGACAACCAAGGGAAATTCAAATTCTCTTGCCATTGCTGGCTAAAGGGTGCAAGATATGGGAGTTTCCCCAAATTAGGAATACCTTTTTAGGGCTCCCTATAATAAGGATTATAGTGTTTTGGGTCTATATTGGGGTCCCCCCATTTTGGGAATCTACCATATAGTGGGCACCCTAAACCCTAAACCCTAAAACCCTAAACCTTAACATACAGTGGATGGCAGAAACCATGGAGCACCTCAAGGCTCCTAATTGATTCCCAGGATTTCTCGGTATTTAGGGTTTAGGTTTTAGGGTTTTAGGGTTTAGGGTTTTAGGGTTTAGGGTTTAGGCTCTAAACCCTGCACCCTGAACCAGGCTCCTGGATTGGGTGCCACAAGTCCTAAGTGGCGCAAGGCTTCCTCCATACAGATCTACGGAGACATGTTACATACAGACATGTTACATACGTCTTATGCGGCCAATCTACACAATTTCACCAACTTCAACTAACTTGAGCAATCGCCCTTGGGGTAATTGTTCACATGGTAGGTTGTCAAAACAATGGTCCCTTTTTGGGTTCCCAGTATGCCACCGCACCCCAAAATCTAGGGTACCCAAAATTCTGAGCACCCCCCCCATATAAAGCATCCCCTTCTGTCGAGGCTAGAACCCTTATGTTGGATTCAGAGCATATTGTCAGAAGCCCTTCAGGGCTCCCTGTAGTAGTCCCCTATATAATCCCCTATCCCCCTTGAAGGAGTTTAGACTATAGCTCACATGAAGTTCCATGTAAGCCGCAAACCCTACACCCTAAACCCTACATCCCGAAAGCCTACGTGGTCCCTACACCTCCAATCTCAACCCATCCCTTCACTTACTGATTCTTAGTAGGGAATAAGGGAATATAATTCCCCTATTCTGATCCTATACTTCCCCATAAGGTCCCTATACATCCGCTCCCGAAGCTAGTACAAGGCAAGGGGCCCACAGTAATGATGGAAATGTCTGCTCTGGCGAGGGTCCTGGCATCCGTGCCACATTCCCGCCACTGGTTCAGGGTCTAGGGTTCAGGGCCCCTAAACCCTAAAACCCTAAACCCTAAAACCCTAAAACCCTAAACCCTAAAACCCTAAAACCCTAAAACCCTACTAAACCCTAACCCTAAACCCCTTGTAGGGGGTCCTCACAGCCAAGACGTTTACAGATTCAAAGCATTGTATGGGCCATGGGAAGCCGAATTCTGAGGCACTGACAGCTGTGGCAGTGGTAATTGCTCTTACGTTATATAGCGGTTATATTGGGGTTATATTGGGATTATATCGGGATAATGGAAAAGAAAATGGAAACTATTGTCTTGACTACCCTTACGTGCAGTTTTCAGGGTTAAGGGCTTTGATTAAACAATCTAAGAGTTCAAGTTCGGAGTTGGGATTCATGTCTGGGGTCTACGGTTCAGAGGGCTTTTCCGTAGGATGTGCAGGAGTTGCACCGGTCATGAAAACTACGACTCAGATCGTACTGCGGGTCTGGAACAGGGTATGGGTTACGCATGACAGTGCTTTTTAACAACCATGATGCACCCTTCCTTCCTTCTTTCCCTTCCGTCCTTGCGAATAAAAGGCAAGGTAGGTACGGGCGGTTGGCTAGATGTTGCAGTTCAGGATTTGAAGCTGCTAGGGAGTTTAGGGGTTTAGGGTTTAGGGTTCGAGTCTAGGATTGAGGTTTTTTCAAGGAAGTATTAATTTTGAGGAACCTCACACTATCATCAGGCATCAAAGGACCCTAAACCATATCTCCTAACAGCAGCCAGGTATAAGTTGGGGGGGATCTGTACACCCTAAACCCTAAACCCCTAAACCCTAACCCCTAAAACCCTAAACCCTACAACCCTAACCACGCCTAAAAGCACCAGGGACAAGTTGGGGGTATCTGGCCTCACGTCGTTTCAGAGCTTCAGGTTTCCAGGCTAGGGTTTAGGTTTTACGGGTTTAGGGTTTAGGGGTTTAGGGTAGCTGTAGATGAGGTAAGTGTATATGAGCCATAGTCTAAACTCCTCCTTTAACAACCCCTATAATACTCCCCTATGTAATATAACTTTGGGGAGTGTAGACTGTAGCTCATATCATTTATAGAGTCTAGGGCATGAAGTAGGCAACATTGCGCCCAGAAACCCTAAACCTTGGTTCGTCGTACCTTGCTTTGCCTGCTGTGAGGGGTGAGAAGCGCTAACAAACCCTCAGCCCTAAACCGTTTAGGATTTAGGGCTTAGGGTGTAGGATTTACGGTGTAGGGTTTAGGATTTAGGGTTTAGGGCGTAGGGTTTAGGTTGGCATCCCTAGCACTCTGCAGAAATCCTGGAGGGCTGGAATTCAATTGTTGCAGACGTTGCTTGATGTGCAGTGATGCTCACCTGGTTCGGGGGGATAATGCAGGATCAAATGGGACCTGACATGGAATCTGGGATTCTATAGTGCGGGTTATGAGTTGGGCTTCTCAAACGGGGGGCGCCAAATAAGACAGATGCCCTAAGCAGACCGCTTAGAATTGAAATTGAAAGCCTTCTCCTAGGTCTTTGGGACGGTGATTCAGGGTCCATTGTGAAGGGTTTAGGGTTGAAGGCCCAGGGTTAAGGTTTAAGGGTTGGGAGTTCAAGTTTAGGGTTTAGGGCTAGGAGTTTGGAGTCCTTGGCTTAGGGATCCCTGAGCCAAACGCGGCCCGGCCAATAATTAAGCCATCCATGCTCAACCCTACACCAAAAAAACAAAACTCAAAACCCTAAACTCTAAACCCTGAACCCCAAACCCTAAACTCTAAACCCTGAACTCTAAACCCTGAACCCCCAAACTCTAAACCCTAAACCCTAAACTCTAAGCCCTAAATCCTAAACTCTGAACTCTAAACCCTGCTGAACTGAAATCCCTAAACAATTAAGCTACCCAACTCCTCAACTCAAACCTCGGGTGCCTAAACCGAAACCCGGCTCGGCCCTGAGCCCAGAATCCTATGGGGCTATTTGGGCTTATAGGGGTTTATAGGGGATCTAGGGTGTGTATATATATATATATATGTACATATATATAAACATATAGATATATATATATAGATATAGGGGATATATTGGGATAATGGAACAGATAATGGAAACTACTATTTAGGGTTTAGGGCTTAGGGGCTTAGGGCTAGATAATAAGGTCTGCATTGGGTTGTATAGAGAGGATTTAAGGAGTTTCATTTCGGGCACTGTAGGGATAGAACAGAAACCCTAAACCCTAAACCCTAAACCAGAACCCTGAGCTAGTCCTGGCGTCAGCAAGCCAGTTCACCAGGTGATTGTACGAGTCACCTCAGGCCAAAACTGAAATCTGTTGGCGCCCACAGCTCCAAGCGCTTCGGGTCATGAGTCCTCTACAGCGGATAGATGCTATTTTAAACTTACACCATCCCAGTTGCCTTTCTACCCTAGGATTTAGAGTACTTTGGGACCTCTAGGTGGTACAAGATTACCTCCATCCACCGTCCGTCCCCGTGATAGGGATCCTGGTGCTTCAGAGGTATAAGATGTTGCAAAAAACCCTAAACCCTAAACAGCCTGACAAGCCCCTGTTATGAGGACCCACCAAACGGGAGTCCAAGTTTTAAACACCGTCTGCCAGAAGTAAAGTCCAGGGTTGAGGGCTTAGGGTTTAGGGTTTAGTTTAAGTTGAGGGTTTAGATCTATTAGAACCAAAGCGGCGCGCGGGATGTTGCGAAACCCCGATGCATGTTGTTGATACCAAAGCCCTGCATAACCATAGCTTATGTAGACTACCATTAAAAGATTTCCTAAATACGGATACCCCAATATAAACCTTAAAATGCTATCATTGTTATAGCGGGCCCCAAAAAGTTACCGCTAGCGTGTGCTCACGAGACCTCAAGCATGCATACAACGCCTTCTTGGAAAATGTCGGGGCCTAGATGTGTAGAATAAAGCTTTTGGGTAGTTTTGGGGTAGGCGTACTATGCTGTAGTCATATGAAAATTACAAGGGGAAATCTTCCTGACCGTGCAGGCTTCTAAATTTCATCATGACAAGTTTCTCGTCTCCCGAGGGTCTGCGCAAGGGAGGAAATTGTACAGTGAGGGTTTACGCCTAAACCCTAAGCCTCAAAACCAAAACCTTGGGTCGCGGCCCTAAACCCTAAACCGTAAATAGTGGTTTCCATTTCCTTTTCCATTATCCCAATTAACCCCTAAACCCTCAACCCTGAACGGTGTGACTTCAAACTGCTAGTTGCAGGCATCGGTACTCACAGACAAATGCAGCCGCTATAGAACTAGCAGTGCCCGAAACCAACAACTTGCAGCCTGAACTCTAAACTCCTAAACTGTTCTAAAGCCTACTCACCCATCATGTAGAGGAAGACTCTGAGGGCTCAGCGGTTAGTGATGTCGTATACAATCAACGCGCCGGCGGCCTTGTGTGGGTCTTAAATCTCAAGGCGCCCACACTGTGGGATTGCCATATCGCACGTTAAAAGCCTTAGGACTTTGGCACAGTATGTTATCTTAAAAGGGAACGCTTGGCTGATTGTTTAAATCAAGCTTGTGAGGCATTCCGTCATTATAAGCTCTGTTTCGTGCTTACCAGGTGGCATGGCCATGCATCAGATTTCTGTCTAGGGGCTTGTGCTTGCAGCATTCTTGTCGTGCTGAAAAGCTGAGTCTATATCGCGGAGGTGTGTGAACTTTCTCAATAATCTTATCCACTTCGACGAAGAGAGAGATGGTGTCCATCGCAACTTGCTTATGCAAACCCTGTGGATGCTGAGCTATGCTGAATATCAAACATATGTGTAGCTTCATGTGATCTACTGTCTAAACTCCTAGTATCCCCCTTAATAACCCTTATAGTAGTCCCCTATATAATCCCCTATATAACCCCCCCTTTAAGGAGTTTAGACTATAGCTTCATGTGTTTACGTGCATGCCCTGTATGAATAAACCGCCTCCGAGCTAAGATAGGTAAGATCTTCAGATGGGAGACGTCCAAGAAAGGTAGCCCGAAGGAGCCCTAAATCCTAAAGGGTTTAGGGTTTACACCCTAAACCTTAAAGACTAAACTGTAAACCCTCAATCCTAAAAACCCTAAACCTTCAACACTACACCTCAATCCCCTGAAGCTTAATGGGTACGCATCTAAAGATGGGAGAGACAGCCCTCAGCAACAGCCTGCATGCGTCCGTCCGAGGTCCTTCCCAGCCAGCACTGTTTCTGAGCTGTAGATATCTATGCGACCAAGAACATCCTGCTGGCAACCCAAACCCCCCTCCTACTCTATATCAGGATCTAAGTACCCGCTATTGCCTGCCATATGTCCCCAACTAGGTTACATCTCATGCCACGAGTGCACCCGTTGAATATGTACAAACAAGAGCCTGCCACCCGTGCCCTGGAGCTGCTAAGGCCGAGTAATCAGGGAATGCCATAAGGGGGGGTAGGGGTTTAGTTGGTTAGGGCTTTAAAACAGATAGTCCCCCAAAAGAGGATAGAATATGGGATATATGGGTATCTTATAATAACATACCCAAAGCCATATTCTATCTACTTAAGGGGGACTATAACCTAAATCCTAAATCCTAAACCCTATAGAACCACCCTAGAACATCCTCACAGTCAGAGTTGGTTCAGCTTAGGGCTCAGGCTTTACGGTTTAAGGCTCGCGATTCAGGGTGTAGGGACCAGCTGTACGCTCCGCAACGGGATCCTTGTCTCTCAAAGAGCCCACGTGCGCGGTTTAGGCGGCGTAGGGTTTAGGATGGGGGATTTAAGGTTTAAGGTTTAGGATTAGGGTTTGGGGTTTGAGACAGAAAGCTCAGTTCATAACCCCATTAGGCCCAAGCGCCGACTGCGTAGCCATTTGCAAAGAAACGCTTTGCACCAACGGTCTTCTAGGTCACTACATGCTAAAATCCAGCTTCCAGACATGTTCAGGAAAAATGTTGCTAAACCCTGAATCCTATAATTTTGAAACCCTGAGTATCACTATATCCTAAGATAAAAGAATCCTAAGCCCCACGACGAGCAGACACCCTGGGAGCCTAGCTCCGCGGTAGTAGCTCCGCGTTACGGATCGATACCGGTCCTAGTCACAATGCACTGAGGATTGAGGATGCGCTTCTGGGAGCTCTACCCATAAGGTTTTGAGGGTCCCTAGACCGTACACCGGGTTTAGGATTCGGGTTTAGGGCTTAGAGTTTAGGTTATTGCGATATATGTAATTGCCGAAGTTATCCCCTAGCTCCTAACCCTTCCACAACTACAGGGTCGTGCCCCCTAGTTAGATTCCATATATATTTACGCCTGATAATTAATTACAAATTTGTAGCAGGTGAGCCCCTACTTCTCCGCTATAGTGCCGCCTGAACCCCCGAAGTAGGTAGAATCAGAATAATGGTCCAGAATTTCACCCTCCAAAAACAAACAACAGTCCAAAAGGCAATTTCTCCACACACTCTGGATGTTCCAGGCACTTAAACTTCAAAATATATATATATATACGTATATACATGTGTACATCTATATGTATACTAAAAGCCCCATAGTTACAATTTGTTTCTTTTAAAGCCCCCTACTTCCCTCCTTATAGACCATGTTTTCCTTAACATTCTATAATAGGGTCATACTAAGGGCTCTACATAGGTTTAGGGTTAACATTTTATAGTAGAGGACATATTAAGGGCTCTAGATACTATAGGGTTTAGGGTTAACATTCCATAATAGATGTTTTATTAGGGGTTAGATTAAGGACTGTGTTTAGTTATGGTACAATTACTATCCGACTGTTAATGAGTGGCGGCAGTACTCAATCTGAATGTGTCTAGGCCCGACATCTAAACTTGACTCTTAAGTTCTAAGGTCCTAGCCATGCGCCCCTAATATGAACCCCTACCTGTTTCCTGGGTCCCAACTTGAAAGCCTTAATTGGCCTTATAGGCTTTCATAAGGCATACTATAGGTAAAAATGGACTCAAGTAAGCACTCATACTAGGGGCCCATAATTCCAACCTTACAACAAGAACCCTGAATCCTATATCTTGAACCCTAAAAACTAAACTTTAACCCTAAAGCTTAAACCCTAAAGCTTAACCCTAAAGCTTAAACCCTAAACCCTACACCCTAAAGCTTAAACCATAGACCCTAAACCTTAAACCCTGCGCCCTACAAATGGGTAGGCCTAAACCCTAAACCTTAAACCCTTAGCCCTAATGGGTAGGGGGTGTAGCGTTAAGGGCTAGGCGCTTGTCCTGCAGGCTGTGCGCCTGGAGTTATAGGTGGTGTCCGGAGGATAAATAGGTTTATAAGCCCCCAAATAAACTGTAGTTACGTTCTGGGACCCATAAATACTAACTTGAAGCTTGCCCCAAAAACCCTAAACCCTAAACCCTAGAGTTTCGACCAAAGCTTTGCCTTGAGGTGTTCGCAATTCGAGCCATATCCCGGTAGCCGCGTGCACCAAATCACAACCAAGGAATGTCAAGGGTTGGGGTTTAGGGTTTAGAGTTTTTTTTTTACAACCCCTCGGACTTTTGATGTCTGCCGAAATAGCACCGGGTTCTGACCTCCAGGTCGGGCACTACGATCGCTACTTTCCCCCTGTGCCGCATCGTCATCCAGCTCCTCACCCATTCGACGACCATGGATCATACACCCGATCATCGACTTGAGCGGAAGCATTGGAAAGAAGATCCACAGCTTGTTGCCAGCTCCATCATCCATGGTCGGATACGCAACATCGCGCTCATGGCAGTAGTCATGGAGCGCGGTGAAAGTCACGAGGGTGTACCCTATGCAAGGGAATGCATAGTAGCCCGGGTCGTCTGTCGCGCAGATGGCGGTCTCCTCCAGCACCAGAAAGTCCTTGTCGACTTTCAGCGCGGCGAGGTCTGACTCATCCGCGCGTTTGGGTTTAGGGTTTAGGGCTTAATTAGGCTATGAGCTCAAACATACAAAGCCTACACCATGAAGTTCCTGAAGCAAACAAGCAAGCATGGAACCTGATGCGGGTGAATTCACTAACTCTCCGGGTCTCTGCATTATAGAACCCCGAACGCCAAGCTTAAAAATTGTACGAAAATTTGCTGAGAGGATCGGTTTAGTTCTTGGACCCTCTTCCAATCCTCTACCATGGCCTAAGTACCCACTATTGGGGGCCATATATCCCCAATTAGGGGCAACAGAAGCACCCTAATCCCATCCCACTGTCCATTCCATTTTTTCACAGTGTTTTCCATTTATTCTCCAGTATTCCTATATACCCCTTTGTATCCCCAAATGGTTCATAGCTCTAAACCCTCAACCCCGAACTCCGAACCCTCAATCCTAACCCCTAAGCACTGAAGCGCCACAAGTTTAAACTTCGAGCTTCTTGACCCTAAACCTGGGGAGCCCCCCCCCCCCCTCAAATCTAGGCATTGAACCAGCAAGCATCGCGTTGGCAACACTGAGCCTTGGACGAAAAGCACTCCTCGAGCCCTTTGTGGGTTTAGGTTTTAGGGTTTTTAGGGCTTTAGGGTTTAGGGTTTTAGGGATTTAGGGTTTAGGGTTTTTAGGGTTTAGGGTGTTAGGGGTTTAGGGTTTTAGGATTTAGGGTGTTAGGGGTTTAGGGTTTAGGGGTTTAGGGTTTAGGGGTTTAGGGTTTAGGGTGTTAAGGGTTTAGGGTTTATGGTTTTAGGGTTTACTGGGTTGCTATTAAAGAACTTGAATTACGTTACCTACGATGGGTACCTAGTGAATAATAGCGGGTCCTTACATCAGTACCCTCATTGAAAACCCTTAACAGCAACCCAGTTTAGGGCCCAGGGTTATACCCTAAACGCACATAGAAGGGCATGGCCCCTACAGAACAATTTTTAAGAAATCTCAGAAATCATTTCCAACAAGCTGAACCTGGAACCCTAAGCGCTCAAACTCCGTAGGTCCTGCCCGGCCGTATCCCAGATCTGGAGCTTGATGTTTCTGCCTTCAACCCTAAACCCTATAGTCCCCCTTAAGTAGATAGAATATGGGGTATATGGGGGGCTTATTATAATATACCCAAAGCCATATTCTATCTACTTAAGGGGGACTATAACCCCAAACCCTAAATCTTCAGCCCTGGGGCTATCAGGGTTCAAGGCTTGGGGGTTGGCGTTTGGGGTTTAGGGAAAGGCTTCGGGTCTAGGGTTCAGTGGTTTTGTTTTGGGATACTGTTGAAAGTTGAAGTTCATCTTGAGAATGTGTCGTTTACATGATCATAAACAGAATCACTTTCACCATGTTGAGAATGAAAGATATAAGAACGCAAAGAAGACTAGCACTTTCGATAGTGACCCTGTCCATGGGTTAGTATGTGGGCTTTCAACCTCAGAGATTTGCAGCCCTGCGCTGCGAACGCCCAAGTTCACGGAATGACGCCCCGGTGACCCTTGAAGGCGCTTTAGGGTTTAGGTTTATTATATGAACTATAATTAATCTAAACTCCTAGTATCCCCCTTAATAACCCCTGGAGTGGTCCCCTATATAATCCCCTATATAACCCCCCTTCAAGGAGTTTAGGCTATAGTTCATATGTACGATGGGCACCATTCCGAAGTCGCAACACCATGACAGCAAAAAACGCTAAACTCAAACCGTGCATCCTTGAAAAAGTTTCAACTTTAACATCAGAAGCAATATTGATCGATTCATTACAGACAGCTTGTGATTCAATTTGGCTGCCGTAAGCCCTAGACACTAAACACTAAACCCTACACTTACTCTATAACCCCTCTTCCCCTTCGAAGAACAGATCCGGTCCGTAGCAAGATAAAGAAGTATCTAGTGCTTTCCCCACAATGAGTCAATGATCCCTACCATGGGCCCCAACTAGCCCAAACAATGTGTCAAGTGTATAGAGTTTAGGGGAAACTTGGATCTCCTTCCCTGTGAGCCTCCAACAGTAATGATCTTGGAGCCAAACCTCCAGCAAGGATTGCAGTTTAAGGGAGCTAAGCCCAGAGCCTAAGGCAAAAGCTTGGTCTGTGCCCAAGGGCTCGCTATTGGGGGCTACTATCAGGACCCAATCTTCCATTCCCTAGCAACGTTCCCTGCATTCCGTAGCAAACAGAAAGGTTCGCTTCCATTCGGCTGTTTGGCACTCCCTCCATGTGTATGCTGTCGGCGGAGCCCTTCTCAAACACTTCAGGTCACAGGTCAGTGGGCCCTGAATACTTACTACAGCATGGTTTTCTTTTTTGTTCGTTGTATCGCGACTTCGTTACAGAACCTGTAATTGATACAAACACAACAACCTTGACAGGTCCATCTATAGTGCAATGCATTGATCGCCTCCTTGTACCCCCTCTCTAGGCCAGCCATAAGCTAACCAGACCTGAAACTAACCCACAAGTTGAGGAATGGCTTGCAAGTCTTGCATGACAATTTCTCACACACCCTCCATGAAACGCGGTTTAGGGTTTGGGCAATCATTACCAGAATTCCCACATGTCCCCGAGGCCCCAAAAAGAACAATCAGATTGTCATGTCTTCGAGTGGGTCGCACCAGGCCCCATGCTTGGAAAGCGCTACAGGGAACCTTCAACAGCAACTATCCATGGCTACGGTTTCCCTTAGAGAAATATGGCTAGCCCTATCACGGTTACTGCTACAATTACACTTACACTTTCTAGCACAACTTCGACATCACAACTTTCGACCCAGTTGTAACATGGGCGGTAAACTCCCCAAAACTTTCAGCCACGTGGGAACCTTTAGTTCTCAACCGTCCTAATACCGAAGCCCCGAACCTGAAGACCTTACATCCCTAGACCCCCAAACCCTCAGTAAATCTTGAATCCTACACCCAAAAAGTCCAAGTGCGCCGCTCCACGCCGATTGTATGGGATGAACCCTTCTTGACTCAGCGGCGGGTCGCACAGAGACTAAGATCCCTTTGGGAGGGGTTCTATACTTGAAGGGTCAGGGGACTTAGTAATTAGTTTAATAATGGCGATAATTGCGGTTGCTATATGGGTTTGTAGGGGCAATTAACCTACTTACTAAGTCCCCCTGACCCTCCAAGTAGGGTGCAAGGCCCAAGGTTGAGGATCTAAGCGTTAGGAGATCAAAAAGTTCTTAGGGTTTAGGGTTATGGCCCTTCTAATCCTGTTGTTTTAACTGGAGCATAGCAAGGCACCGCAATCCTTAGGAAGTGCCAACATGATTTAGACTTGCTGTGTTGAAATGGGGTCGACAAGATAACGCCCAGTAGACTACGAGGTCCTCACAAGGCGGGTGGGTCCAAGCAGGTAAATACCGGAAAACCTGAAGTATTTATCCCCTTTGAACCACCTGATCTTAAGTACTGTGCAGGTAGATAAAGAGGGTATGTCATGAATTGCATTGGATCTGCATGGAACCCTGTAAGGTCGGGTTCTGCCTAGCAAGAAAGTCAGAGCCTAGAACCCCTAAACCCTGAAAAGGGGTTTAGGGTTTAGGGTTTAGGGTTTAGGGGCCAGGCATGGACAAAGGAGCAGAGGTTTGGGCGCAAGCAGAACAGGGCAAGGAAGATGTCAAACAAGCATGGGACAAATTAGAGGTGGGGTGATCTAGTCCCCCTTTAAGTAGATACAATCCGGGATATGTGGGGACCTTAATAGGGTTTTGGGAAATTCATACTCCATCTACTTCAGGGGAACTATAAGTTGTTTTCTCCAAAGTTTTCGAGACTCCTAGTAGACTTAGTATGGTCACTGCTTTGTTGTTACTCCTTTCGCAAGCCGCTGTGCTGCGACTCATTTTCCACGCATGGCCTGCAGATGGAGTAGTGTTTAGGGTTTAGGGTTCATGCTGAACGAGCAAAGGAACGTGTGGGGCATAAGCTCGGAATGCTCCCTAGACATATAGCCTGTAGTTTCGTGACAAGCCTTCGTGGGAATCTCTGGAAACTTGGATCCTGTTCTGCCATCCCCAAAAAAAAGGAGGATCCACATGGTAGGAATCCTGACGCCGCGATCCGCAGCCGTCTGTACAGACACTACCATCTGCCCGCAAGACCCCTTCTCTTGACAGCAGGGGGCACTCTGGCAAAAAGGGATGAGCGTAACATTAGCAATATGTTTCTCTTCACATGGGCCATCGTCTAAACTCCTAGTATCCCCCCTAATAACCCCTATAATATAATAGTCCCCTATATAATCCCCTAAATATTTCCCCTTTAAGGAGTTTAGATTATGGCCCACATGGGCTTTTGGTGTCGCAAAGCTGCCTAGAGGTCGTGCTATAGAATCCTCAGGGCGGACGCCTACAACCCCTTCACAATCTTTAGGGGTTACTAGGTACCCCCGTCTTTAGAACCCTAAACCTCAAAGTGCCTTAAACCCTGAACCCTGACCTGCCCTCCTTCCAGGCTGAGCCAGGCAACACTTATTGTCAATGAACTGATGTAGAAGGCAGGACCTCACCGGCTTGGGGGCAACATGCCATGTGAGTAGCGTTTTTTTGGTGGTTGAACCTAGTAACATTATATTCCTTATATAAAATACTATACCCCAAAGTGAGGATAGAATCTTAGTCTATATTGGGTATCATAGTATCCCCAAAGAAAATACTACTCATGTGGGGGTTTATTTAGGCTAGGGGTTTAGGGTTTAGAGTTTAGGGTTTATAAGGTCTAGGATTTCTGCAGATGTTTGAGGTCTCTTTTTCGTGATACCTAGAAGGAGGGTGTTCATCTCATTGGGGGGGTTCTAGACGCTATGTAGTTCCTTTTTGGGTTTGCTATGGCTTTTTGGTAATGGATAATGATATAGTACCCAAGAAGGAACTACATAGGAGGGTCTGGGTAGATGTTTGGGGTCCTTTTGTGGGGTACCTATAATGAGGGTTTTGGGGTCTATATTGGGGTCACCTCGGGGTCTCCTTATTTCTTGGAAACTGAGGGAAGGGGTTTAGGGTTTAGGGTCCACAAGAGCCTTTACCCTAAACCCCCATAACAAAGATTAAAACCGCAACCCAAAGCCGAGAAATCCCCAAAGGCACAAACCCTTAAAAGCACAATCTTGAGTGCGACAAATCCCACTAGCAGCTTCGTCTAAACTTAATAGACTTCCTACTCAGAAGCGGCACAAATGAAGCTGACTGCTAGCTTCCAGGTACATATGCTCACCTAGATGAACATCAGCAGTACGATGTAATAATATCACAAGCACAGAAAATCTCCTAGCTGGAATGTTGAGCTTTGTTGTGTTGGGGGCGTAGTTTCTACGGGCTCGGGGGTTCTGCGTAGAAGCGTCCTTGATGTTTATGAAACTGCCAGTACTGTAGTGTTCTGTGCCCTCAAACATGTTGAAAGACGCCTGCCATTCCTAGGAGATACGCTGCACACTGTCAATCTGGGAAGTTGCACTCAAGTTCGAACAACAGGTACTTGAAAAGCTTCAAGAAAATCCTCTGGCAACGAAGTTTCAATATAGGAACGACGGACGGGAGACACTGTAGTCTGAGCAACTTCCATCCAACATGTGACCTCTTACTGTGAGACCTAAACCAAGCATGTTCATCCCTAAATCAAAACACCTTCAACGAACAAGAGGATTCGCGAGTCAGGAGCAGCACAGCTCTGCAAACGCGAATTATGCGATCAGCTCAGCCAATTGAGTAGGGCGTTCTCGTGGATGAACCAAATAAGATGATACTACTCTCGTAGTGTGCCAAAACCAAAAGAAACGATGAAGAAAGTCAACTAATTGGAGAAACCAAGTCAATTAAGTTATGAGCTTACCGATCTGAACACTCCCTGCTTCGTTCACTCCACAAATCCATTCCCTTCACTCATGCTCCAATTTGGTTACGAGCGAGGCAAACTCTTGTGTTTCATTCGCTTGACTCACTAATTTATGGCGAGAGTGAGTCAAAAAAAACTGAACAAATGACATGAAAGTAATGAATTATCAGTGAAAGGAGCAAATGAACCCAGCAAAACTTTCCTATGGCTGTTATGGGGTCCGGTTTTAGAGGGCTTGGGGTTGGGGTTACCAACATACTCTTACTATACCTGGAAACTCCAAAACACCCCTTGCAATGTGTTCTTACGAATGCCGGTGATGATGATGATGATGATGATGAAGATGATGATGATGATGATGATGCTGCTGCTGCTGCTGGTGGTGGTGGTGGTGGCGGCGGCGGTGGTGGTGGTGGGGGTGGCGAGGCGGTGGCGGTGGCGGTGGCGGTGGCGGTGGCGGCGGCGGCGGCGGTGGTCGTGGTGGTTGTCGTGGGGGTGGCGGCGGTAGAGGCGTTGGTGGCGGGGGTGGCGGCGTTGGTGGTGGTGGTGGCAGCGGCAGCGGTGGTGGAGGTGGGGGGTGGCGGCGGTGGCGGTGTCGGGGTTGGCGGTGGCCATGGCGTTAACAGAGGCCGTGGTGGGAGGGGCGGTGGCGGAGGTGATGGGTAATCTTTTTCGTAGCAAAATTAAACGGGGAAGAGGACAGCAGAAGCAGCATTCACAGCCGCGATCATTGTAGTAAGAATCACTGGAAAATGAAACAAGGAAAACCAAGTTGTTGTTGCTCTGTCGATGATGTGATGATGAGTTGGCAGGAACTACAACATGTGAAGCAACATAAGCTACATCGTCTGAACTCCTGGTATCTGCCTCAGTAACCCTGTATATGCTCCCCTATATAGTCCCCCATATAACCCCCTTCAAGGAGTTGATACTATAGTACACATGTTGCCAGGGACACTCCTTCATCAAGGTAGCTGCAGCATGCTTTCGCAGATTGAAACGCAAGCATCCGTAGAGAGTCCAAGCACCGAAATAATGAGGTTTAAGGTCCTCAATACTATGCGCTGAATGGTCTTCGGTACCTAACACCCCAGTATGGTGTTGCTCGGATCCTTAGGGATCTTGTACGTGTTAGGTTTGCGAAGCACTTAACTCTAAATGCCATCAGAACTTACATCAGAGATTCCCAATCCCCAAAGCCCAAACGACAGCCCATAGCTGGACCTCAATCGGGGCCGGTCGTCCCAAGAGCTTTTCTTGTGGAGCTGTGGTATAATTTTCTTGAAGCCCCAATGCTAGCATGCAGGTTTGGGCTGTTGCTTCTACATCAAAGACCCACTGCCTTCTATCCAAAACAAACAACCTAATGCTGTGGTACCAGAATCAGAAGCCCTTGAACTTCAGAACACCAAGCTGTAAACCCTAAACCCCAGGCCCCAATCCCTAGCAGATGCACAAACTAGAAAGCTGGGCCAACCCCACCCCCAAAATCCTTAACCCTAAACCCTTCTTCACCCTCAACCCACTAAAGCCTGAAACTCTAAACCCTCAAACCCTAAAATTTTAAAACTTAAAACCTCAAAATCTGAACCCTAAACCCTAAA
>CAJNIZ010047744.1:19557-32892 GCA_905231905.1 Symbiodinium pilosum | reverse complement strand
TTCTCTATGTTATCCGTTTCGGGTTTAGGATTTAGGATTTGGGTTTCTTATCTAGCTTCTCTATGTAATCCATCATCGATACCTCCATATCCATACGAAGTCCAAAACGGTTTGGGTTTCGGGTCTGGCGGTTTATCAGGGTTTGCGGCTTTTAAGCCTAAACCCTAAACAATAGTTTCCGCTTTTCTTCTCCATTATCCCCATTTATCGCCATAGAGCCCTTTTGTAACCCCATGTTAGGGTTCAGTACGACTTCGACTGATCTTGCCCTCAAAGGCCGAAATCTCAGGCACCCACTGGATATTCTTTTTAGGGGTTAGGGTTCAGGGTCTCTAGGCTGTACGGGATTTTTGTAATCATATACATGGATCCTTGCAGGGCTCATTTAATACCAGTATTTCCCCTGCCTGGAGATTCTCAGGATTTAGTAACTGGCTTTAACCAAGCGTATGAAACAAACAACCCGCCTTATGACTCCCCTAGCTGGCCTTCAAATGGTTACTCAAGTTTTAGGTTTGGCTGGAAGTATCAGTGGCTTCTACCCTCAACCTTAAATCCTAAGTTATGGCCAGTTATGGCTGTAAGAATCAGTGGTTACTGGGTTCCATGAACCTTCAGGTGGCAGGCTTAGGCCCCTGAACGCTCAGAGCTTTCACCCAAATCTCGGGCCGAAAGAAATGAAGTTTAGATGAAGTTGACCCTTCCCCGCTCCTACTGTAGGGTTTAGAGCTTAGGGTTTAGAGCAAATGGCGTCTTCAAAAGCACAGTGGCTGCAAAATCGCAAACGTGAAATTCCTCAAGCGGTAAGCTTCTTTCCTTGTACCATGAGCCCGAACCTTTCTCACCCTGAACTCCCGCAAACTATAAGTTCCTAGACACTAAACCCTGAGTACTGCAACTTTATGCTAAGACTCCTATGTAGTTCCTTGGGTGGTATACTACATACCGCTTCTGCCAAACCATATCAAAACCAAAGAAAGCTCCGCATGGCAGTCCCTCGCCGGGGGGCCCAGTGTTCAACATCCATGGGTTTTGGGTTTCAAGGTTTAGTGGCTTAGGGTTTAGGGTCATTTAACTGGCATGCTAAGCCCTAATCTTTATTTATGGCTCTGCGAGTTTCTGATACCGTGGGAATATGTTTGGAACCCTCAGCCCGAACCTCTGCAAACATCCAGGCAGTAAATCTGCTTTCTAGATCCTCCCAGCGATCTGGGAGGGCCGTAAACCCTAAACCTCAAGCCAAGCCTCAAACCCTAAACATACGTCTTAGACCCTGAACCTCAACCCTCAACCCTAAACCTTAAACCCTAAGCCCTAAACTCTAAACCTTTAAACCTAAACCCTAAATCCTAAGTCTTAAATCCTAAGCCTTAGGCCTTACACCCTCAAAGACCCTAAAAACCCTAAACCCTAAACCCTTTTTACCCTAAACCCTTTTTACCCAGCCTATACTATAATTACTATTACCCAAAACCCAAGTACCTAATTATTGAGTACTTGGACCCTAAACCTAAACCCTACATATCCCTATATATCCCTATATCCTTTTAAAGGGACCCAATTATTGAGTACTTGGACCCTCTGGGTTACACCCTCAAAGATGCTTCAGGCCGGGGCTTGGTCGATTGCATTACCCTCGGCTTTCTCGAAGCACCCATCTTTGGCGCCTTGACATATAAGCTATAGTCTAAACTCCTTAAAGGGGGGTCATATAGGGTTTAGGATTTAGGGTTTAGGGTTTAGGGTCTAAACTCCTTAAAGGGGGTTATATAGGGGCTTATATAGGGGGCTACTATAGGGGTTATTAAGGGGGATACTAGGGGTTTAGACAATGGCTCATATAGGGCTTAAGGGTCTAGGGTTTAAGACTTATAGGGTCTAGGGCGTAGGGCTTAGGGTTAAGGGTTTAGGGCTTAGGGTTTAGGTTTTAGGGCTTAGGGTGCAGAGTTCAGGGTTTAGGGCCTGAAGCTTAGGGCTTAGGATATGGGGGGTTGTTCCAAAGGTCCATGTAAAGAAGGGACCACTGGGAAGACAGTTCCTTGAAAGGAGGTCCGAACCAAACGGGGAACCTAGATTTTGGCCATTTTGGTGACAGGTATTTTGAACAACTGCTACGCAGTGAGACCCTCCTACTTAGCTCCCTTAATTATATATATATATATATATCGGCCCCCAATAGTGGGCATAGTAATCAGTCAAACGGGGTTCCGGAAGATTGCCTCAAATTCAAATTTAGGGTTTCGGGTTTAGACCCCCTAAAGGATCCAAAAAATGGAACCCCTTAAAGGGGTTTATAGGGGTCTACATAGGGGTATATAGGTTTTAGGGATTAGGGTTTAGGGTTTAGGATCCAACAAATGGAACACCCCCATTATGAACCCATTGCTACATTGGGGACACTAGGGGATTTTGAGGGGTTCCATTTTTTGGGATCCTTTAGGGGGGTCTGGGTTCAGACTAGAACCACTCGACGAGAAGACCAGTGTCTGGCTGTTGTCTCTGTATCGAAATCGGTATTCAGTATAGCTGGTGTATGTGTGTAGCTTACGAATGCTGGAATAGATGGACAGACTGGAATGCTAGAATCACCTCTTGAAGGTTCGTGAGACTTTGTAAGCCGTGATAATGGGGGTTATAAAGCCAGTATTGCGATTGAGGCAACCCTTTTTTGACCAGCTAGGGGCTTATATGTGAGGTTGTACGCCCAATTCTAAGTGTCCTGCCAACCTCCAAAGGGAAGCCGTGCCACGTACAGCTGTACAGTCCTTGAAGTCCTTGAAGCCAGCTTATTGGATTTCCAGAGAGCCCTGACACGAAGCCACCTGACACCCCTGAAGCAGAAGCCTCAGGCACCCAAACCAGCGACCCAAAGCCAGGTACAATTGAAGCATACCGCAGGGATCCAAATAGCCCAATGCGGGTAATGTCTTCAAACTTTCGAGCCTGGTGTAGGTTATATTTGTATACTTGGATCCCAAGGGATAGTTAAAGAAATGCAAAGAATTGCAAGAGCACGGAGAATGAACGGCTTGTGAGGCAACCGTCAGATGGAGGACGCGTGTGAGAGCCTGCAACATTCCAGGGTCTCTTGATGGTCCCCTACCTAAAATCCTTGCAGAAAGGTTGAGGATGCCTACTTCGCGTGGTTCTGGGTTCTGCCATTGTCTTGCCCGTTGCAGCTACGTGGCATTTTAGGGTCTACTCCCAATATAGTGTGATTGTATGCATATACGTCATAATTAGATTGGCGTGGGTATACCACTGTTGATATCAAAAAAATCCTGCATGACCTTTGTGCACTATATGTTGTGCACTGCCCCCAATCTGAAACAGTTGGATAACATCAGTAATTCGTTTATAAATAGCCCACACCCCTAGCCCTAGTATAGAGTGTTACAGGGTGGGAACAATATCCCAAAGTGTAGCATCCTAAGCCCTGAGGCTTTAACCCTAAACCCTTAAACGCATAGGTACAGGGTCCTGAGGGGCATACTGGATTTACGTTTATGGGCTGGGGACTGGCCCAGCTGTTTTGGTAAAAGCCTTGTATTTGGTTTTATTTAAGGGTCTAGGGGTTTAGGTTTCATAGGTTTTAGGGATTTAGGGTCTAGGGTTGGGGGCTGTGGTTGCTCAGTACGCCAGTGGCCCAAACGCCCAGAAAGAAAAACTCGAACCTACGCCATTATTTTGCACCGAGTCCAAACGAGTGCACAAGGTGTGGAAAGCCAGGTGGAAAGTGACGCCCTAGGGTTCCATGTACCTAATAATTGACTTCTTGTGTTTTGGTACTAGTAGTTCTAGTACAAGTTTTGGGGTAGCACATGATCATTGAATACTTGGGCCCTCAGGGAAAGGGGAGCCCTAAACCCTCAACCCTAAACCCTAATAAACCCTAAAATCTAAAACCTAAACCCTCAAACCGTAAACCCTAAACCCTCAAACCCTAAACCCTAAAACCCTAACCCTAAACCGCGTGGAGCGCTTGCCGACCGACTTGGAGCTCAACGACTTTCGGACCTCCGGCTGTGGCTGAGCAAAGTTAGCTCTGCATTGGACCCTCAAAACTGGGTTGTTTAAAAGGAACGAAAAATTACGTCACCATAATATGGGTATGGTAACTGATGGAGTTTTCTTATCATAAGAGTTGTAAAGAAATCACAGCAACCCAGCAAAAGGGCGGCAAGTGGCAGGCCGCTGTACAGTACGTCCCATGCTGGCATTCTGGTGTAGGCTGCCTGCTAAACCTTTAACCGGCCGAAAGTCCGAGGGCCGCGGCTGAAGGTGCGAAATTCTTGGCTTTTGGAAGCAGGGCTGCTTACCCAGAGGGTCCATGCACCAAATAATTAGGTACTTGGAATTTGGTTAATAGTAATTATAGTACAGGTGTTGGGTAAGTATATGATTATTGGGTACTTGGACCCTTAAGGTTAGCATTCTTGCTAGTGTTGTGGTGTTCACGGGACCCTAATCTTGAGAAGGCGAGCATGTCGACGCAGCTTGGACTCACGCCTGTACTGCATGCAAGGCTTATCGGATTGAGTGCTTAGGATCAAGGGTATGGTTTTTGGGGGGGTCGACCTTGAAGTACTTGCTGTCATTTGCAGTTTTTGGTCAAAGCTCTCAATCCTATGCCTGAAGCCCCGAACCCTAAGCCCTAAGCCCTGGACCCTAACCCCTAACCCCAATACAATCCCTATAAACCTGACAATCACAGTTTCCATGTAATCTTCCATTTGTTTGTCCGCTTGATTCTCCATCAGAACCTCAATATTACTCCGAATGGGTCCCTGAACCATAAACGAGAAGATCTAGGCCCCTATACATGCCCTATCATCCCTACATCCCTATATAATACCTATATAACCCTTATATAATTCCCATAATAATCCCTATAGTTTCCTCTTCCGTTACCCCAATACCCCATAACCCCAATAGAGCCATAAACAAGAAGATCTTGGCCCTATCCCGCAGTGCACCCTCTGGCATTTAGACACTGCCTGGACTCTGTTCATTGCAACTGCATCAACCAACTCCAGCCCCCAAGTAGCAATAAGGGTTTAGGGTTCAGGGTTTCAGGCTTTAGGGTTCATCTAAAAAGACAACGCTTCCAATGGCTCCTATGTGTAGTCCCTTTCTGGGTTTGTGATAGCTTTTTGGCAACGGACTAATAGATTACCCAAAAAGGGACTACATAGGAGGGTCTGTGTTTCCCGGAGCTGTAGGATAAGCACCGGCACTCCAAAGATTGAACTCCTCTTTGCATGGGTTCCCCTAACAGCCCCCCATACTACGCCCCCCCAGGTCTCCCCTTCATCTGGCGTAAGTATGCCCAATTATCCATAGATGAGCATAAACAAGCCTTTGATAGGGGAGTGCATGAGAAGTAGTGGTCGATGTTCAGGTTCAATGTGAGTCTTGTGCGGGAAACAGCGGGGCCAGCACAAGAAACACTTACTTCCCCCCAATAACCCCTGCCTGAAAGTCACATCTACTTTGTGACCGCCTTGGTCTGGGGTTCAGGGTCCTACTTTCAAGAAAGGTTCCAGCTGGGTGCTTTTCTGTTAGGTACCTCGTGGGATGCTTACATAGACCTCATGTAGCCCTCCTAATCTAATACTAGCAATGTGTGCGCCTTCCACGGGGGCAACCCTGAACCCTATACCCTAGACCTTGAACCCTAATTCCCAAGCCCTGAACCCAAAAACCCTGGACCCATCTTAGACCCTACACCCGAAACCACGAATTGTTCCTGACACTTTTGGAGGATGCCTTCGTGTTTCTGCTGACTTTGGGCCAACGCCACGAGAAGCGGCGCGAGAATGACGCTCGGCGTGCGGGTGGGAGTTGCCCGAGAAGGCTCTGAGTTCGTAAAAACACACATAACCAGACTCAGAGGTAGGCCTTACAGTGTCTTGGCCTTATGTTTCCCTCAGGGTCCAAGTACCCAACGATCATTTACTTACCCAAAACCTGTACTATAATTACCATTACCCCAAACCCATGGCACCTAATTATTTGGTACTTGGACTATCTGTTTTTTTTTTAGAATGTTTTTGTTTTTTTAACCCCGATGTGCGTTTACACAGTTTTGCACGCGTCGGCATCATCTTGCATACTTCCGAATGAGCTTAAACCCACCGGCTCGTACGGGCGCCGTAACCAAGTTTCAGGGTGTATGGTTTGGAAATCAGGGCTCGGGGCTTAATTTTTAGGTTTTTGGTGTTGAGGATGGATTTCTAGGGTGCACTAATTTCAGAAATCCCATACAGATCCCAAACCCAAGACGGTGTAATCATGTGTTAATTTCTTATTACATTGTCGGAGGTATTTCTGTGTCATGGGGATCCTAAATGATGTAAGACTTCCTCTATCTAGTTCTAAACCTGAACCTAAAGCCTACTTAACTTCGTTATTTCAAGCATATCGCGCCCCTCCTAACCCTGAACCTAGACCTTAAGAACTGACCACGGAACAGGGAGTTGCATTCAATTAATTCTACAGCGTTTTTAAAGAAGATCCAGATAATCCTTTGGTACCCCCCATATACCGCGAGGGCCCCCGACAACCCTATCACCTGAGAAGCGCTCAGCCCCATGCCCTGTACAATCCCATAACCCCTCTAAACCGCTCTGAATTGAGGGGCTGCAAGCCTCTAAATAGTACCTACATAAGGCTCTAACGCCCATACATGACACCTACATTGGGCTGCTTGGAGCCCTAGCGTATGGGACCCCTGTCTTTGAGTACAACCAACTCAGGTTCTAACCTGCTTCCGCTGCTTGCGGACCTCAGAGAGTTGCCAAGTTGAAAGTGGTTGTTGCATGAATGCCTGGGTAGTCATGGGTTCTCCTCCTATCCCCTACCTGCCCAGGGTCCCCTTGAGTAAGGGCAACCTAGGTGAGGGGGTAGTAGGGGGTTGTAAGGCGAACCATGAATTAAGGTTTAGGGGTTGGCGCTTAGTATATGGTTAGTACCTACTTTGAGCCCGACGTCTACCAACAATACCTAATTCGGGTTCTTCGGATGCTTAGGCTTAGGGTCTATGAGGTAGGGTGTTGAATCCAAACCTCTTTAAAACCGAGCTTTGAAGATTAATCTTGTAGGCATCTCGTTCTGGGGCATGATGTGGGCATGTGTACTATAATCACACATCTTAAAGGGGAGTATATAGGGAGTTTTATAAAGGGAATGAAGTGTGATACTAGGAGTTTGGACTATACAGGGCATATTCTGGCTTATCCAAGCCCCAAACTGGGGCGCCAGAGCATGGATTTTTCTCTTAAAACGGATTCTCGTAAATTTAGGTCCTGCATTATCATGAATAGTACCCCACTGTAGCAGACATCAAACCCTAAACCCGAAGCCCTGGTGGTTGTGGCTTACAGTCTCCTGACATTACCCTACTCGGAAAATAACTTGCAATGTAGTACTTCTAAGGGGAGCTATAGCCAATTGCCAGCGTAATCAGGGGACTTGTGGGACTCTTCTAAGTACAGTTAAAGCTCAGTCACATATAACCACCCCCTCCAAGTACCCCAAAGCTAAATCCCCAACCCGACACGCGAGCCTAGGGACCCTACATGTCACATCCGCGACCACAAACCCAAAGCCTCTGAACTTCAGCCCAGACTGTTGCCTTCCAGCCATCATCAGATTCCGCTAACCCTTACAGCTAGGTGCGGGAAATCCCAAATTATAACCACACAGTCTCTCAGAAGCACTATTATGCATGTATAACGCTAATCTTTCGTGGTCTACCTAGCCGGAAGCCGTTATGCAAGGTTGGTCCATGGCTCTACGTGGCTCACTGTGCCCTGGCCAAATCGCAGGTGTTTATAACACAGTACATTTTGGGTAGCGGTACTTGGGTGACCTAGCTAGCTTGTTGCAGTCAGCTACATAGTCTAGCGGGGCTGGACGTACAACCCCTAAACCCTAAGCCCTAAAGTAGGCCGTAAGTTTCCTGACCTTAAGTGTGCAACTACAACAGGTGCCTGAACGATTGAGCATTTGCTTTGTGGTATTTCGCAACATACGTTTCCAAGTATGGATAGATGGCATCCTGCCCTCGTTTGTTATTGCGCTGCGGTTTAGGGCTTGGGGTGTAGGATTTAGAGGTTCTTCACAGGTGCAGGATTTGCCACCCGCAGGAGGAGTTGCAAGGGATTGATATGCGGCAGTTCTGCAAGGCAGGTGAATATGAGCCGCTTTGTGCCCCATTTCATGATCTGGCTGAGAAGAACATTAGACGATCCTGTTTGGCTTTACAACCGAAACCCTAACCCCTAAACCCTAAAACCTAAACCCTAAACCCTAATCCTCAAACCGGTATCGCTCCCGTATGCGGAGTTCTTGAATGAGGCGAGGGATCCTTGTGCAATCCCCCCAGATGACCTGAGTAGTCCATTCATTGCTCTCATGCTCTATAGGGGTTCAGGGTTTTGTTTAGGGTTTAGGGGCTAGAGGTTAGGGTTTAGTTTAGGGTGCTCAGCATGAAGGCAATACGTTTGCAGAAGCTGAGGAAGTTCCGGCAGGCCCTCAAAGACGTGCCTGACGACTTCCGCCTGCAGGTCCTAGATTCTCAGCTGCATTGGAGCCGTGCAGATGTCTTCTTTCTTCTTACCTCTGGTTTGCTAGGAAGGAAGGAATGGATCATTAAAGTAGTCCTATTACATAACCCATCTAAGTGGTTGCGATGTTCTTTTCCACTCCTTATTGCCACCTAACCAAGGGTAAGTCTTCGAGTAAGGAAGGAAAGACTGGAATAGAACATGGGAAACTATTACACTAGCGAGGCATAACCTATTAATAAGGAGCTACTATATGGATCCATTCCTCCATCATCCATTCCCAACTAAGAACCAGTAAGTCTTGTCTGGGGTTAGGCATTACCTAAACCCCAAAAGTATGTAAAATTATAGCCCTAAACCCATAATGACAGCCATAAAGGCAATTATTTTACATACTTTTGGGGTCCAGGTATAGCACGTGCAGGACTGGACCAGGATTGATGTCAGTCATGGCTTCAGGGTTTAGGGCCTTGGACCCAGGGTTCTGCAACAGGTTGTCGCAGTGGCATCACAAAATGTCTGAAACTCCTGACCCTAAACATCCCTAAACCCAAGACCGCGAGGGCGCCGTGCTAGGGGCCCCTGTTTTTTTGGCAGCTTAGGGAATCTACATATCAAGGGTTGCAGTGGGGTCATGATGAGCTTAGGCTATAGTTTATTTCCTAGCGCCAGGGTCCCGAAAGTTCCTACAGCCCAGGAGGCCGCCGATGCAGGCGAACTGCAATTCCTCTTGAATCGCGAGAGGAGGAAGAAGGCAAAGAAATGCATCTTGGCAGGTGTGACCTTCTAGAAACAGTGGATGCCTGCATACACCCCCCCGCCGTCTACGATAGTCCTTAGTATAGGTAGCCCCCGCAAAAGAGGGAACTCGTAGTTTCCCAAACCTAGTTCAAACTCTGCATGGGCTTGTAAGCGTGAGGGGGCCTCCCTTGCCAGGATGAGGGACGCGATGGTTTCCAACGTTAATCGCCAAGTGAATGGCTGTACCGTAGTAACGGTGGGCGGTGATATTAGGGTTGTATTGGAAATTAGGGGCTATATTGGGGTTATAATAGGGTTATATTGGGGTTATATTAAGATTATATTGGGGCTATATTAGGGTTATATTGAGGTTATAATAGCACTTGATCTTCAAACGGCTTAGCAGACCAGTGAATGGATCCTTATAGCATCTCCTAACCCTAACCCCGAACCCGTAAACCCCTATATATAAATATATATATATATATTCTCCCGACAGTAGCGAGCGAAGTTTTCACTTTTTCTTCCATTCCTTCACTCAATCCGTAAGCCCTGAATCCTACTGTAAACCCTAAGCTCTTAATTCTAACTCCGTTAATAGGGTGACCCTAAACTCTGGACCCTGAAGCAGCAGGTTCCGCTTTTCTCTTCCGTCCCTCCATCTCCCGCTACCAAGCAGTACCCTAGGGATCCAGTACATATGTATTACCTACGTTGGACCCAAAAGTCTGTAAACAGTACCCTATAAGCCCTAAACCCTAAACGATTGCACACACTGAGCTAGGGTAAGTTGTGATGCAATTGAGTAGTAATCTATTTTGGGATACTATGGTACCCATTATAGAGTAAGATTATCTCTTCCCTTTGGGGTATAGTACTTTGTGTAAGGAATATGATCTTACTAGGTTCAACCACCAAACAAAACCATTACCTAATATAACCCCAATATGTACCCTATTATAATATAGTAGTTTCCATTTTCTTTTCCATTATCCCTTTATTACTAGGTTCAACCACCTAAACCCCAACCCCTAAAGCCTAAACCCTAAATCCCTAAACCTTTTACGTACTAGGTTTAACCACCCAAACAAAACGCTAGTCAATTGAGGTGCGAAGGCCGCAGAAACGACGCGGCCTGAAGCCGAGGAGGCTCAAGTTTAGGAGTTTGGGCTTCAGGGCTCCTTCAGGGTTGAGGGATTAGGGGTTTAGGGGTTTAGGAGTTCAGGGTTCAGAATTCAGGCTTGAGGGTTTAGGGTTCAGGGTTCAGAATTCAGGGTTGAGGGTTCAGAATTCAGGGTTGAGAATTTAGGGGTTTAGGGTTTTGGCGGTTTAGGGGTCAGGATTTAGAGCATAGGGTTTAGGGCTTAGAGTACTTGACTTTCAGGGTCGGTTTAAGGCTAAGTATATGTTTACTGAGCGCGTGCACCCGTCGAGTAAAGTAAGGAACCACAATCTCGACCCTAAACTCTAAATGCTACTATCTAAAATTGCCCAGCTGAGAAGCAAGCGGTTCAAAATCACCCGATGCTGGGCTTCGGATCCACGTATTGTCCACAGATAAACCTTGAATAACCTTGCACCTAAACCCTACACCCTAGACCTAAGGTCCAAGGTACGGCATATCATTGTATGAGACAATCAGGGTCATGCCGGCTGATGGTTCGAAACGTGCACTGCTACTTGTGGCAAGGGCGACAGATGCTGAAGTCAGCAGCACACATGACAGCGCTAGGTACGACTTACGTTGGGCCTACAGTCTATAAATCGTGGTTTTCCAAAATAGGTGGACCCCAATATGGACCCCAATATGCTATAGTCTTTTTATGGGGACGCCCAAAAAGGTACCTACAAACCCCCAAATAGTACCTAGAGTGTGTTACTTAACACCGTAGGCAACATTTAATCCCTAAACCCCATAAATGCCCATCTGCATACATGTCTAGGGTTCTTCGGGGCATTCCATTCTGGATTAATCCCCGCAAAGGGTACGCTGAAACCCGTACATTCCTTTAGGCTGCCACCTTGTGTTCATAAACAAGATGATTTTAGTAGACTCGACCCTTCAATGAGAACTTTGAGATAGTCATATGATGGTCTTAGAGCCCTCCTTTTGGCGGGCTGGGGTAACAACATGAGGGAGTTCCCGAAGATCCTGAGCTCCTCTCGTCAGGGCTCTACGGGTGAGAATTTAGCCTGAGCGGTTTACAGTCTTGGTTCTTCAGATCAGGCGTCTGCTCGTATAGATTTGGGGCACGTACTTCTGGATGCGGAATCTTCTCACATTGTCATAGTAGGCCCTGATGAGTTTCCCCATTTTCAAAAAATATACCGTAGGCTCCATGATTTATGCTTCTTTTCTTGGCCACTATTGGTATAATACGCCTCCCTAGATTCGGCGTACCCAAACGGGGACCCTCACTTCGGCAGCTCGCCATGTAACCCCCTTAAACGCTCAACTCTAAACCCTAAACTCTACCTCCTTAACCCTAAGCTCTAAAAACCCTAAACTCTAAATCCTCAACGCTAAACCCTAAAGCCCTAAACGGGCAGGAGGCTCCTGTCCCCTGCGAGACTGGCATTGTCAACGTCGCTGTAGCTGCCCCGCCGACCGAGGAATGGTTTAGGGTTTCAGTACGGGTAATTTTCGGGGGCTGGGGTGTGGGGTTTTTGGGTATAGGGTTTAGGGAAGGTGTTGGATGAGGGCCTCCAAATTTCAAATGCCCCCTCTAAGATTCAACCTACCACAGCCAAGGCCAGATAGTATTCGTGACATCATCAGGGGGTGGGCGTGTCATATTTGAGGAGGGGATTTTTCAAAAAGAGCACGCGGGCACACCAAAAAAGATAGCCCCAATATGATGCGTATGTGCACCACTGTAGGTAGTCTTCAGGGAATTGCTCGAATTGGGGATTCTCTGTGAGGAGTATTCTTTAAGCTTCAGCTACCTGAACCCTGAGCATTAAGCCTTAAACCCCCAAACCCAAAGCCCCAAAACCCTAAACCCCAATTGGTCCTTTGTATTGTGGATCCTAAGTGCTGCAAGATTTCCTCCATACACCCTGGCATGATAACCTCGAACCCGTTGAAGGCTGCATTTTTGTCGTGTGCCCTGAAGCCTAACTGCCTTGGAGTTCTTAGTCCGACAAACTTAGCTTTTGGTTTTGGATTTCGGGTTTAGGGGTTCAGCCCTAAACCCTCAACTCTTGACCCTTTGGGCTCGTTATGGGGGGAAGGGTTTCTTACTGGTGCTTAAGGATCATCGGGTAGAGGATCCTTGTACTAATCACTATAGGCAATCACTGCGCACGTATTACTGTACCTATAATTTCCCCCCGGACCAGAACCAACATAACATACATGGTAGTGTCCAATTTCTTGCCTCTTCAGTAGCAGTGAGCATTCATCTGCGGTCTGTAAAGGTTTAGTATGGCTGGAGACCGTGCTTTCGGCGGAGTTTGTTCTGAGGGAGACAGGGGTCTCGGGTTTAACCTAAACCCTTAGCCGCTAAACCCTTAACCCCTAAACCCTTAACCCCTAAACTCTCAACCCCAAACCCTTTACCCCTAAACTCAACGTTTAAACTTAGGGTTCAGGGTTAGGGTTTGGATGCTGCCCCAACTCAGGAAAAGTTGGATAACTATATTCGTAATAAACAATTGTATGTATATAGCCTTTGATATTACTCCTATTTATGGAGTGTTGTTGGGTGGGGGCAGTACCCGAGTGAGGGTGTAGGTTTAGAGGTTAGAAATTGGGGTTTAGGACCAACACAGCTTTAGGGCCAATACGGGGCCTTTGGCCGCTGTGAAAGGTTGCATAGGTTGACACCAACCGATATCCGATATCCAGTTATGTTTGTTGTTATGTGTCAGGGGCCTAGACCCGACACCCCTAAACCCTAGACCCCTAAACCCTATTTAAACCCCTGAACCCTAGACCCCCAAACCCTAAACCCTAAACCCTGAAACCTAAACCCTAGACCCCCAAACCCTAAACCCTAAAGCCTGAAACCTAAACCCTAGA